>OX459065.1:7349231-7530289 GCA_949775005.1 Orthosia gothica | reverse complement strand
ACTGTGCTCAGTTGGTGACATTTATTTGATTACTATAGTTTCTGCCAGCGGCTTCGCCCGCGTGAATCGAAAATTCACGCGGGCGAAAATTATCCCAAGGGAAGATATTCCCGGGATAAAAAGTATCATATGTGCTATTCCAGACTATAATCTATTTCTGTGCCAAATTCCATCCAGATCCGTCCACCCGTTTGAACGTGAAGAAGTAAAAAACACGCTCACACTCACAAATTTTCGCGTTTATAAGATTATTGTGATTTTTATAAACCCTATATCCAGGTCATGTCCTCCGAAAAGACTACCTCAAATCATCACATTATAGATGATATAGTGATAGATTATTAAATGACATCAATCGAGGAGATTTTCCGTTGCCATACCGACTGCATCGAGCGGAGGGCCTCAAAACTAACTTAGTTAATAGGTCTAAGAATACCTACTTTTCGAGTGAATGTTTCACCGTCTCAACGTTCAAGCATAAAATTGAAAGCATTTGATAGTAGTAGCTCCACATAGAAAATAGATGACTACAAAAAATACTCCACATATAACTATATACTGGTACAATAAAATATATTTTAGTCTATAACAAATATATTAGCATATTATATAAATTTGAATATTCTAAAATAAAACAAGTCTATATACAAATACAAAAGGGAGAGGGAAAAGGATGCCATGCATTGCCACGTTCGATGGCAATGCTGATTCTCTGTCCGAAGAAAAAGCCAGCCTTGTGCTAATCCTGTATAGGTAAGTTTGTACTATGTCAAGCACGTCATATTCCACATTTTTATTAATCTCGTCGGGTATCGAAGCAAGAGTCGATCTCTTTCACCGAGATTCCAGCGGCGACGGCGGTGCCTTTAATTAAAATGTCTGCGGTCTGTCATCCGTGCCTCATCCGGAACTTGACCGCAGATATAAAACCCTCGCAGTTTTCCTATCTACGTGTCTAAATTTAAAATGGATTCTCTTGGCTAGCACTGTGGTTGGCGCAGCTGAATTCGGGAAGGGAGTTTATATTTTGAGGGTGACCCATTTTTTTTGCAGTGACTTTTATTTGACGACGTGGTTTTTTGCTGTAGATTGTGATGTTCTTTCAAGGAACCATTTTATGTATTAAGTTGATTTCTTACCATACCTGTTACGCATTTGAATAACAGGTATTGAGGTAGAAAACTAATTTAAAGTTTTATTCTTTCTAATGTTCTCAAATTGGGCGCAGGGTTGGCGCAGTTGTTGAGCGATGGACTGCTGCGCTGTGTGTCGCGGATTCGATTCCCGCACGGCAAAAATATTTGTATGACCTACAGATAGTTGTTCCGGCTCTGGGTATATGAGTTTTCGTACCACGTGCTCAAAAAAGTGACATTCTATGGCACAAAAAGCGAACCTCAGAGCAATGACTATTTATTCTAAAGCATAGAGGGAGCATACAAATTAGGGACAAATTACGATATATCTAAGCTCTTCTCTCTTATGACTCAGATTGTACACTTGAAAGAGACAAACTTATAAGGATTTATCCATGATTAAAGCTAAATGGACATTCCGAAATTGTCAAACGGTCACACTTGGTCTCTTATTATACGGTCAATTTAAAAGAGCACCATAGTTGCTTAGTACATGGTTAACCGTACAAACTATTTGGTTTAGTCGTATGTTATGTCGTGAAAGTAAGTACGTGTGCTGGGTCATTGTTTTATTAAAAACTAATAGATTTTTTGCATAAATTTGTAAAAAAAACGGTGCGAAGAACAGATCAATAAGCTGTTAACATGGCTTGTTTTGTGTTATCATATAAATCGCATTCGTCACGGAAAGAAAACAATGAATTTGTAAGCTTTCATCGGTAAGAGTTCTTTTTCAGTTTTCATATAAAATCACGCGAAATATTTGGATGTGATCACTTATAACATACATATTAGATTGATAATGATCCCTTCAAACTATCTTTATTACAAATTATGTTGTTATAGCGAATTAATTTTCAAAAAAATCATTTGTTGATTTGTTAAGCTAGTGATGCGATACTTTTTATCGATACGATAATATGCCCATAAATTGGAGAAGGTATCGTTTTTTTGCAGTATGCCTCCAAATTATAAAGAGAATTGGTCTAAAGCGATTCCAAGAGCCAGAAATTATTGGACTAAGCATAGCCGAATATGTTAGAAACATTTTACGGATGACTGGTTTATAAGAAGCGATAAATGGAGAAGGCTTAAACCTGGCGCCATACTATCTCTATTTTTGGTAAGTAAAGCCATCTTCACGTGCGCTCACTTATTAGTCAATTCGCGTTAATTTCGTGTTCAGAAGCCCACATAACGTAAATTATACGAATATTGTGCAATTCCAACAATATTTCTTGATTACGTATCGAATTGATAGTATTAAGCCAGTAAAAAGAAAAGCAAGATGATTTCATGCTTCAGAAGGAACGATAAGCTGCGAACTAATGCTCGTTACTTACGTTGGAGATTGAAAAGCGGTAAAAAAATCTGACATCAGTGTTTGGTTGATAGACTTTGCAGCTCACACGACAAGATGAAGAATAGGATTATCATGTAAAAGCCTGTTGGAACCCGAGCGAGATTTATTAAACAAACAATGTATTCTTTGTTTTTATAATCCATGGAATTTATGACATGACAATACAGTTTATTCCAGAAATCCCCACCTACAAATCCCCACCAGTGGGGATTTTTTTTTTTTTTTTTTTCGAATCCCCACTAGCTAAATAAACTCAGCCTAGTGGGGATTTTTGAAAAAATAAGTACCAATCCCCACCACGTGTTGTTTCTAAATTATTAAACAAAAAATGCGTTAAACAATTTAATTATATCAGAATTAATTATAAAATTATTTGCACAGTAAATATTGCAGAACTTCAGTCACCGGAAATCTGGTTTATCATAAATGCAATATGCATCCAGAGATAAACAATATACACCACTAAAAAGAAGGAGAATTGATTTTAATGCATTGTTCTACTGGTATTTTTTTATTGCTGGTAACAGTCGCGTGTAGGGTAGTTAGACAAAATATTTGTTACTTCAGTGTACTCAAAAAATATATATATTGTGGGTACTGTATAAACCTGATCGTAGGTATACAACCGTATCGTAGGATAAAAGAAGATTTCATAAAAGTATTATGTGTTTACGGAGAGAGGCACAAACTTTTTGGAAGGCTGGCAAAATAAGCTTAATGCAGCTGTATCGAAGAAAAAACCAAGTTTACTGAAACTCCTACATTTTTTGCATGAAGACGCTTTGTTTTATGAAAAAAGTGCTAACGAAAGTCACCGTCGGAACCTGTGATCACAAAGAGGCAAAGAAAAATACCAGTTTATCTTAGATGCTCAACTAGAGCTAATGCATGGCAGCATTACAGTGCCACTTTTTTTTAAAAGAATGAAATCAATTCACAATCGCGATTTACGTTATCCTATAATGTTTAAATATCTTTGGTTTGAATCTAATTAATAGTTGTAAATGTTTGATTTTCATTTCAATGCAATCAATTTATAATAAAAGTTGAATAAAATAATTTCATAATTTTTGTTTAATAATTTAGAAACAACACGTGGTGGGGATTGGTACTTATTTTTTCAAAAAATCCCCACTAGGCTGAGTTTATTTAGCAAGTGGGGATTTCTGGAAAAAAACTAACAATCCCCACTGGTGGGGATTTGTCGGTAGGGATTTCTGGAATAAACCGACAATACATTCATTCCGATATGTAAATTATATGTCAAAAATATTTTTTATCGATACCTCTGCAAAATACGGCACATCACTACCGATACAAAAAATGTGGACAGCATTGCCATAAGCAACCCTTATAACCATATACCTGTCCTTGTTATTCACAAAGAATGTGTCATAAGTAAAAAGAGTATAACTATACTGAAATTTCACGCTCCCTCTATGCTTTAGTCATTGCTCTGAGAAGCGAACATAACAATAGTCATTTTTAATCTGTTAAAAACAGGGAAAGAAAATTTTTTGTACTGAATTTAATTCACCTCTAGGGGGAGAATGTGATTTAAATTTGGAATACTTCCGAAATTTATACTGAACTACATCTGTGTTTACACCATTGAGTTTGTATTTAAAGCATTTTATATCTGTTTGAAAAAGGAATACGCATTTATTATGCAGTTATGATTATTAAATAAAATTACGAAAACCGACGAGGCCGTATGAGCTTGATGCCTTTGCTTTTCCGACAAAAAAATATTAGTCTAGGAATTTGCCGCGTTTTTGTTTTCTTCAAATACATAAACGTTAAGTTTATTTTACTTTTAATTGTCATTATTTTTAATAAATGCTTATCTCATATTATTATTGTGTTAATTTTTTCGCAAATGGTACGAAAAGTAGACTATTTTCCTCGGTGACAAAGCTGTCTTAGTCTTGGGTGAACTTAAATCCCTCGCTACACTCAGGACTCGTCTTAAATCCCTCGCTTCGCTCGTGATTTAAGTTTTAAACACCCTTGCTACGCTCGGGAGTAAACCTCGAGTCCTTCGTTACGCTCGCGATTTAAATCGTCACCCGCGACAGAAGACACTGCTTTATCCCCTTGGTTAATAATCTACTATTATATGTTTGTAAACGCACCCACGATACAGGAAGAAATTCCTAGAGTGGGGCAAAGTCAATATAAAAAAAAAAAAAAATATTATACTGGCTGCCACCCGCGGCCCCACCCACATGGTATTAGTACTTCGCTCAATATCTATAAAAGTTATAGCCTATGTGTTATTCTGATGTATGAGCTATATTTCTGTAAAGTTTCATCAAAATCTTTTCAGTAGTTTTTATGTAAAACGTGAGAGTTTGTGACAATGTTTAGATGTTTGTGAGTAACAAACATCTAAACATTGTCACAAACTCTCAAGTTTATAGCATGTATGACCCATCAAAAATGTGGTTCCTATAGGACAGACTAGATATCTAACTGCCATTGTCCGGAATATTTGTCCAGCTATCTGAAAATATTACAACTCATAACATCACGCCTGCATGCCCAGAAGGGTTTGACAGAGGTTCAACTATAGTAGGAACACCAAAAAAAAAATTCTAAGTCCCATGTAATAGGAGGCGAATCTATGGCCATTAACCGGACACAAGTATAAACTCCGGGCTGCTACTGAGACATTGTAGACGGGATATAATCCAATACCACTTAGCTCGACCCGGGAATCGGACCCAGGACCTCATACTCAGTAGCGCTTGCACCCACTAAACCAACGAGGTAGAACTAAAAAAATCTAAATCCAAAATCAGTATTGCCATTATTTAAACGCACGAGCTATTTAAATGTTTCAAGAATCTGGGGGTGTAAGCTTAAGGTGCGAGTTCACTGCGCGACCGCGACACGAGACCGAGGCAGGAGACGCGCGACATCACATGTCCTTAGGCTTTGTATGGCAGTAAGTTCGCGCGCGACAGTAAACCGCTAGCCAGTCTCGCTCACAGACGAGTGGTGTCACGTGTCGCGCTCAAATTGCCCGAATATATTGTCACTTAACGATTACATAGCCATTTTTTGATTGACTTCCTTATTCAAAACGATATTTTTTGGCTTTAGTTTTATACAATTCGTTGATAACCAATCTTTGTTTATTTTTATAATAAAATATGATATCATATCGTCGTATTCTTCTTCTTCAATAGTAATTTGTTAACTTGGCTTTCCATTGCAATGTGAAATAATAATTTTCAACAATATAACTGATTTTAACAACTAAAGTCTGTGGTGACTTTGTGTGTGACTTGTATTGGTCTCACGTGTAAACACACACCCCGAGACCGTGATGCTCGACCGAGGCACGGTGCCTCGTTCACACGTCTCGGTCTCGCGTCGCGGTCGCGCTGTGAACTCGCACCTTTACAACATTGAGAGAAATAAGACCGCTAGCGGCATCCGCTAAATCTATGAAATCACACGTTTATACTAAATACAAGACGTAAAACCCGCTCTAGCATATGCATTTAATGCATTTAGCTTAATCGCGGCGGCACGTAAATTATGCAGCTGCCTCCAAGGGAAATCCCGAAAGCGCAATAATGAACATCCAGCGTAATCCAGCATTGGGTTGGTTAACCAATTAGGAATGTTTTGTAACTTACCTACATCTGTGCCTGTAGCCCTGTGTACCGATTGCTAGTCTGGCTTTATGATTGTGACTGTTGCAGGTAAAATTGATACAGGATCAGCAATTACGAGCAAATGCTGTTTATATTATGAAATTACCTGGCTGTCTGTCTGTTGATAATCTTAAACAACACGTAGAGAAGGACACGTTACGTGGGAAAGTTTACATAATACCTACAATTGACCTAATTAGTTTAGGTAAGTTGTTATACAAAAAAACTGTGCAAGTGCGAGTTTGATTCGCGCACAGAGGGTGCCGTATAAACAGCTACATTCACCAAAAAAATAGATACATGAAAGCACCGAACATTGCTCTAACGAAGGGACAAAATTAACTTTGCCGTTCGCAAACTGTTGGCCCGACACAGCAATATAAAAAAATACTTTTCCAAGTACATTTTATAAGTTGGTCGACTATTACTCGTAAACTTGTAAAGCCTACTTAGCTGTGATACTTTTACTTTTAATTTTGTTATGAGTACTACTGCCGTGAATTTTTCACATATCCAAAAGCAACCATTTAGCTAGCAGAGGGAGAGGGGACCTTGACTCTTACAAAAATTGTCATTTAAATCTTAATTAATCCCTGAATCCAAAAATGGTTTTCACAAACCAGTAAAAATTTTGAATGGCCTATCCAACGATACCCCACACAATGGGATAAACGAGAAAAAATACCTTTCCACTTTACGAGTACTGGAGCTAATCTAAAAAAAAAAATGGTTTTATTTTACCACTTTGTCGGCGTGATTAATATGTTTATCCATACCAAGCTGAGCTAGTCTCTGAGCAAAGCTGCGGACGAACGGACAGACAGACATGGCAAAACTATAACAAGTCCTTGTTGACTACTGAACCCTAAAATTATTCAACCCCATAAAGAGATTAGTTCACATAAACAAAAGCGGCAATAATGCAAAAAGAAGCAAAACAAAACGCCCAAAGACACGTAAAGAGGCTCATAAAGACACCTATACGAGCCGCGACGGCGCAGACAATTCGCTAAAAGAGCGGAATTAAATTAATTCTTGTAATGAGCAGTATATTTCATTGAAATTACGTTCGTCAGCTTACATTTATCTAAGTTTAAGGGGCTTGCGTAAAGACGCGTTTCTTTCCGCTGGTGTGCCGTCGAGAATGAGCGAAAAATTCCCAAGCGTGTGCTCGTTTAGCTCGTAATTTTTCATTGAGCCTGAGAGTCGGCGGGAAAGCCTCCAATTAAGTTTCTCTTTACCGTTTGGCCCCGGAAAAAGGGGAAGAAAAATGAACAACAGAGGCAAGGGACAGTCGCCGACCGCCGCCACACGCCGCCGGCGCCCTATGATGGCAAATGACCTTTTCCGGCCGCACGAGAACGTTTTTGTTTCACTATATTATATTTCTTGTATATTGCAGCTTTTTAAGTAGCTTGATATCGTAGTTTACATTCAAATAGCGCCGTCATAAAGACATTATTTTTCATTGCGACGACTTTTTCCGTTTGCGCTAGCAATGTTTCTTTTTATTTTTTCCCATAAATCAAAAGCTTGCAATGCAGGTATATTTTTTCCTCGTATTATTTTCTTCCAACTTTGCTGTAATTATGGACGAAAAGGTGTCTGTTTAATAGCTTGGTCACAGTATAAATAGATGAGAGCCGAGAACGGTGTATTCCGCCTCAGAATAAACACCGACACTTAGGTTGATTAAAATGAAAGTAATTAAAAAAATATTACCAAGCTAAATGAATTACTTTCGTCCGTCCGGGTGCTTATTTCTTGCCATATACACAAGGGCTCATAAAAACGTTATGCTCGGCTAATTCCTTTCTTAGATGTAGGTGTAAATGAAAGATTATTGGCGTTCTGACAATAAATCCACTCACCTACAATGCTCGTAAAGTTTGGTAGGTTGATTGAGTCAGTATTTTTATTGTTTCGGCCCGCGAATCAATGGTGGATGTTTGAGTAATAAAAGCGTTTTACGATTGTTTTCACGTGGAAATTTGTGGCGCGTAAAATGCTCTTCCGCAGTCATTTTCTTACTGAACGTTTCTCTCAGAGACACTTGACATTCTTCGGTTAGATGCCATTAATCGTTCACACCTTCACTTACCTTTATGTTAGACTATCAAAGGAGTTGCCCACGCGTATAACAAAATTCTCTCTCAAAGTAATTGTACCCTCTTCGACCCCGTGTGATACATACTTGAGTTTAAACTTCTCGCTACTTGGGGCTCGGATTATAAGTGACATTGAACTTTAAGTAAGCACCCACCTTTACGGTGTAGTGAGGAGACTTCAAAACGAGTCAACTTCACGAATAAATTAGTTAGGTAAATGTGAGAGCTGTAATTAAAATCAGTATACAGAGGCTTCGAAATTGTGTTTGTTCGTGTATCGATTGGGACACGGAAATTATGCTGTGAGTACCGATTAATGTAGAGCAGACTGCTTTATTACGTATGGAGTTAATTATTACGAAAGTTATGAAGTTTGCACAAGCCAAGTTTTATGCAGATTTTTTCTTTTGTTTCACCTCTCACCATACTTAGGGTTGCCATAATTTTTGGGAACTGATACCGGACCTTTTAGTGCTAAATAAATGAAAACTGTAAATGAGGGTGGTGCGGTTGTTTATAAATATAATAATAATAGCCTTTATTCAGACATCTTATACAAAAAGTTTACAAATTGATTTATTAAAAACATTCTTCTATTTGACACCTGTCTGTGTGCCTTTATAGGCAAAGGCCTCCTCCAACTGTTTCCATTTTCCTCTATCTTTAGCAACTATTGTCCATCCACCTGCAGCTACGACCTTTATTTCATCCACCCATATTCTTGGTGGCCTTCCTCGTTTTTGCTTAATATGCCTTGTGAACCAGTTCGTTATTGATTTAGACCATTTCTCTTTTCCTCTGATTGTGTGTCCTGTCCATCTCCAGTTCAGTTTTCTGATAGTTACTGTGACATCTTTTGTTCTTGTACAATTCTTTATATTGGTGGTTCTTACTCTATCAGAAAGTCTCTTCCCCATCATGCTTCTTTCCATTGCGTTTTGGCATGTTTCTAGTTTATGGATATGAGTTTTATTCAGCGCCCAGGTTTGGCAGCCATATGTAAGGACAGGCAGTACGCAAGTATCGAAAAGTTTACGTTTGACAGTCATGCTCATTTCAGGGTTTTTCATAACTTCTTTTAATTCATTTCTTTTATAAAAAACAATTCACTCCAATCACGATAAATTAATAGAAATTCAGTTTAAATTACTGTTGATAAGAACCAGGAAGAGATTCCTGTTACTTCGCTCAGTCATATTTAAACGTATATTTTAATTTATTGATGATGTATTTTAGTTTATTGACAAATTCGTAAAATTAGGCGCATCCCCGCGCGTCTCTCGCCTGCCCTCGGCTTCGAACCTTTAGTACGTGTATTTTGATAAACAGGACAAAAACGGGACAAGTAACAATAAGGGACGCGGTACTTAAATTCGGTGACAGTCCCGTATATATGGGACGTTTGGCAACCCTAGCCATACTTTTATTCTTTCGCCCGGTCGAGGTACAAGTACTCATCTACGTTATCTTGCTTCTATGATAACATTTATATTATTTTCTTTATTTAGTGCATTCGTTTTCTGTTTCTTTATTTCTATTCTGAAAGTTTTCCTGCGAATTGCTGCCATACAAACAATGAGTAACTTAGTAAATTGTCTCATTAGTCTTGCACTAATTAATCAAGTGTACTTTGAAGTACTCGTAAGTACTACTATGGAGTTTATTGTGCGTTCTTCTCCATAACAATCAACTTTCCGAATGCACAGTAGTTTTTTTTTTTTTATTACTTTTATATTTTGATTTTAATTTATGTGACGTTCAAAAGTGCCGTTTATTGGCCTAATTGAATAAATATATTTGACTTTGACTTTGACTTTGACTTTACTTCAAAGCTACACCAGCTGGACCAGATTCTAAAAAAATTACAGTATGGGACTAGTTTTGTTTCTCTACAACAATAGGCTGACTTTTACGTTGACTAAATAATTACAGTAAAGATACGAGTAGGTAGGTACAAGTACAGGTCTATATAATATCACTGCAGACTTTAAAGAAAAGTCACCTCTTATTTTCATTTACAATTCTATTAACATGTAATCTTTATTTGTAAAACAAAGGTGTAAAATTTGTACATACTTAAATACTAAACGTAAACTAAACAAACTTATACTAAATCTAACTACTTACACTATATACAAAAGACACTATATACAAGTACACTTAGGCGTCAAAGTACTCCTCCACATCGCTGTCATCCGGGAACGTGCCCAGAAGACTGGCAGCATTGCCACGTTGAATGGCAATGCTGATTCTTTGCGCAAAGAAAGAGCCAGCCCTCTGGTCACGCACAGTGTCGATCAGTCGTCGAGAGATCTGCAAAAAAAGGAGACGTGCACTCGGGCCCCATGACCCAAGCGTTTCGGCCCCAAACGGATCTATTAAAAAATAAAAAAAATAAAAACTATTAATACAAACGGTTATGATTAAATCTTTGCTCTGCAGCTTATTTATGGTTCAGATAATTTGTATCTATTTTAGCAATTTGCTACAAGACTTATTGTCATAGCCTTTTTTTTTGAATTTTCAGACCGACTAATAACATTTTTCAAAAAAAATCTGACAAAATGTGATTCATACAAAATTCGTGACTACCAAATTATTGATATTTTTATAGCAGCTGTTAAAAGTATCGATTTTGTTTGAAAAAGCGAGTGAGATGTTCAGACTGGCTCTAATTTTAACCAGTTTCTCTGGGCAAAGCTAAACCTCTCGTTTTAAAAAGAATGCTGACAACTAAAGTGTAAGATTTTGAAAAATCTTATCAGTTGATAGAAGCCGACTCCGGCTTCACCCCGGGATAAGCGCATGACCCCTCGTGTGCTGTCTTCGTGATTCCGTTTACAACGGGCTCCGTATATTTTTTCTACGGCCTGTGTTTTAATACGAGAACTGCGGCGCGGTCTCAGCTCGTAATCTAGTTTTGGAGCGCTATTACTGAAGGCAGTTTTTTTCGTGGATCTTCCACGAGTGGCTGAAGTATCATATTTTATTTATATTTATTTTTGTATTAGAATTAAATTAGTATTTATGTGTTACTTTCTACTTTCTGAATATGGTGGATGAAATCTTAGCTTTACAACGTTAAGGATTCGTTACCATTTGGATGCTTAAGCCAGAATTTAATCGGTTGCTAAGAGGATAGGCACGTGTATTCAGTTTAATACTTTGAAATCTTGCCAAAATTTCACTCCCAAGTTTTTATCTTTCGAAATAAACAAAACAGTAAACTAGATAGTGATGACTTCGGTTTTTTGTATATATTTAGCTCAAGTGTTTTACCTTTTTGTATTATTTTATATATTTTCGGTGTATTTTTATTTTAAACAAAATTATATGTATTAATGTGGCGTTAAGTGGCACAATATGTGTGAATATCGGGCATACTTCAGTTAATTTAGTTATGAAATGGTTCGATGGTAATCCCACAACTGGGATTACGCCTTGTTCCTCTCACAGAAAGGAAGCTTGTGTCTCAGCAGTGGGAACACTAAAAAGTCTGGTGATGATGATAATGACGTATCCCACAGTATCTATTATAACCTAAACCACCTTTCAAGCCCAGATAATTCTCGTCTCATCCAAAATATAAACAAGCCAGATGTTCTCATAACATTTACATGGAGCTCTGTAATTCGTGGGCAACATACCCCGAGCGGCGTAAACAGTGATTAAGTTAATTCACAGCGAGGCCGACGCCGAGGCCGACGGTAGCGCCGGTCGTCGATCATCGACTACCGACTAATAATCCCTCACTTTAATTGCTATGAAATCAGCTGCTATTTTTACTGCATCCTGCTGTTTACGCTCCGCTGTTTTTCAACCTGATAATTAACTGCATTGATGGACCTATAATATAAATAATTATTTATCCTGATTATAGTCAGATAATAGTTTGCTTTTTGTGTTCATTGTTTGTTTTCTCATACGTGATGTAAGCAACAGAAAGGACGCGTACTGCCCCCGGCAATATCGTGACGGGTTGACGGATCACGACAACCATGGGTAGCAGGCCCCGGGCGAACTACTGCCCCTTTTCCCTAACACGACCTTTACACCCATAAAGAAGCCGTGTAAGTTTACAGACATGTAAAAAATAAAACATAAAACCCTTCCCATAAAACATATTCTTCATCCCTTAGCCTAATTTCGCATAATATTAAAGTGACACAGAACACAAAGGAGAAACCTATTGAAGATTTAGCGCAAGGACATCTTGATAGGTTGCTACATACTTCGGTGAGGGGCTAGATTTAGTCTTTGTTCGGGATAGCTCTATTTAGGCAGAAGAAAAAGATTTATTACCTTTGACGTTCACGATAGACAGGCAAAAAAACGAAGACATGACGACGGTCTGGAAACGTCTATTTTATGTTGAGTGTGTATAAATAGTGGCCCGAATACTTAGCAGTATATGTGATATGATTTACAAGGAAAAGGTTTCCTGAAGAATAACATATACGGACAATTTTGCTTACATACAGAATGTTAGCAAAAGAATGGAACTCGGGCCGTGTGGGTTTTGCAAGCTTGTTCTGTGTGTGTTAACATCTTGATAGGTAAAAGGCAAACGTAGAGGACATTAGTTGCTTGTCAACTTGCGTAAGTTATAGTTCAAATTACACTGGTCTTCAAAAGTTAGTACCACACTTTTGGAATTGCCATTTCTCTCTAACTATAGAAGTCTGAGTTTTGAAATACAAAACGTTCTATACAAAATTTCATCAACTTCCTTTGAAATTATAATTTATTATAAATAAGTAACGTTTTAAACTTAAAAATCTGGCCAAGTGCGTGTCGGACTTCGCACAATTAGGGTTCCGTACCAAATGTATTTTTTAAGTAAAATATACGTAACATTATCACCAAATGTCAAGTTCATATGTCCAATAGAAAATAAAAATTCTTCAGTTTTTTTTTTGTGACTGACGACGAATAGACAGACAGACGGACACGTGAGTGACAGCAATAGGGCTCTGTTTGGACCCTACAGGTAAGGAACCCTGAAAGATAGAAACAAAAAAAATAACCATTATTAACTTACTGGGAAAAACTCAAACAACATTCATAAGTATGTTTTCCGCCATTTCATTTTAATAACTCCTCCGCCTCGATATTGCCTCCTCGGGCTTTGATTACAGCTTCGAGCCGGTTTGGCATATTGAAGACGAGGTTTTGGAACCGATGTTGGGGCATATTCTCCCATTCTTCCAACAGGGCCTGTTTTAGGGCCCTGAGAGTGATAGGAGGTGGTCTGCGGCTTTTGACCAGTCTGCCCAGTTCATTCCAGGTGCGCTCGATTAGGTTAAAATCAGGACTTCTTGATGGCCAGGTGACCAAGAGAATGTACACTTGTACGACCCCAGCGGTGTGTAGCCGGGCGTTATTCTGCATCAGAAATATTGATTCAGTATCGTTCCATCTGCACATTGCACCCTTCCTACTAATATGGGCAAGTGGTGGGGTGGGTGTTTTTCTCAATCACGCCAGAATGACTAAACGGGTCTGGATGAAATTTGACAGAGATAGATTATAGTCTGGAAATAGCACATAGGGTAGTAGTAGTACTTTTCAATTCAACCCAGTATGATGTTTCCTTGGGATGATAAAACACATTTCACGCGGGCGAACCCGCTGGCAGAAGCTAGTCTTTACTGAATATGGCCCTGCATACTCATTAAGGATCTCTTAAGTATATTCTCCAGTCAGGGTGCCATTTTCTATGGCCGCTAGCTCTGTGCAACCTTCTGAAGATATGGCAGCCCAAAAAACAAATGGAATGGGATGGAGGTCATTTTAAGGATTTGAGCCTTGAGATCTGTCATACAGGTATCGACCCCAGTATAGACTGCAGTTCTCACAAAGTTTTGAGTCGTTTTGTTAGATTATTTATTTTTAAATCAATAATAAATAGGCTTTACATAGTTAGCTACGTAAAACTTCAGCAGTTTTCTATAACTCACCAATACAAAAGGCCCAATAACTATGCTTGTGCAGAAAGATGTCTAAAGTAAACCAAATGAGAAATTAGGAATCAAATTCAAAACCCATTCCTTGCAATCGTTTCGTCTTAAATACTGTGCTATTCCCTATAAAGAAACCTACATCAGTAGTGCAACAGGTGGATATAGAAGTCACAACCTGCAGTAGTAACATTATGGAACAGACAGTTATTATTTGTATGTCACATTAGTTCCTTACATGTCCTGGCGTTGCAAGATTTTTTCCTTTAAGCACCACCTTTTTGAAAGAACTCATCAATAACTCATTCACAATTCGCGTCGATACTAAACCAACTTAAAATCACCCCTTTAAATGTAAAACGAGACCCAGTCAAAAATCCCTCGCAGATAATCGTGGTCCAGAGCCGAAGGACTTGTCAGATGATAAATCTTCATTTGCCGTGTTCTCACATCCGACCCGCCTTCCCCAATTAGTTAGCTGGCCCACGGTAACACGCCCGGATTTCCGATGTGGTCACCTTTTCTGTTACCGGCGTACGATTCGGCCACGGTTTATTTACTTGATGTACAAGGTACCTAATAACATGGGGAGTTGATTGTGTAAAGGTATACTGTTGTGGGAAAATAATATTTGTAAAATGATTGGGTTCTGTGTTCAATTAACATTATGTTGGATACTGATTGGGATTTTATTGAAAAGCTGAGGTTTAGGTATAGATGTACCATTTTAGCATGGTAAATGGACATATCAGTGTACTTTCCCAAATAGCTTTTTGAAGGCACTAGATTTTTTTTATCGTTGTCCATTATTTCAAAATATTAGGATTACGATAGTATATGGATTCTGGACGGCATATGCCATTATTTCCGTCGCTAAGTGGGAAAAACCCCCATTTCTGAATAACGAATTTGAAGATGAGAATTTGTCCACTTTAGCCGGTCAAAGGTTTGCCACGTTCTAATCTTCAAATACTCAATTCAGAAACCAGCCCTAACTGACTACCATTGCCATGCTCAAACTCGAAACCTATAATATTAAGTACCTACCTACTTTTGTATGATATTATTATTTGTAAAATTATTAGGATCTTTGTAAAATTAACATTATTTTGGCTACTGATTGATATTTTATTTGGGTGTTGGAATTATCAAAATTATGGAATACTTTAAGTTTTCGATTGCAAAGGAATGATGTGGGTTAAGCTTGCCTTTTGCTGATTGTTTTTGGAAACCGCAGTTTTACGGATTGCGGTTTTTAGTTTAAATTATGGAGTTATCTCTAATTTTCCAGGTCGCTTTAGATGGTTAGCTTAGCCCTTAACATATGTTATTATAAAAGTTAACCACATTATCAAGTCACAAGTATGATTATAAGTGCACGTAAAATTTTGTTCCCAATGGTATAGATCTCGCCAAAATTCTGGGCCGCTCTGAAGTTGGCTTTACGCATGCGTGAGGGACGAAATGGTGCTGTTTTTGCATGAGATTTACTACTGCGCAGCAATTGTAGGCAACTTCAGGAAGGCCAAGAAGTTTGACGAGAACTATAGCGACTTCGACTTACGAGTACGGTCGTGGGTCCGATCCGAGGATCCACTTTTCTTTGTGTAGGTAATTTATTTCGTCACCACTGCTCTCAAACCGAGAAGATGAACGTTTGGAAACCGTCATGATCAAGAACCAAAAAATCTAAGATATTATTATAATCTAAAAAAAGATAAAAACCTATCAATCCGAGTTTTGGATTTCACCCCACTTTCTCTCACACAGAGAAGGTCTGTGTCCCAGCAGTGGGAACATAAATGTTATACGTAAAGTTTTCCACTGTTTTATTTTGATATTACCCCCAAAATCAAATCGTTTAACTAACCATGATATTATTTTGCTCTACAGAAATTATTAATCAATTTTCTAGATGAAGAAATTAACAAGTTTGTGGAAAGCTTCAAGCTGAAATCAAATTACTAGACTCAGTTAATTGAATGGTAGGATCAACGACATTTTTTTCTAGAAATTTCGAATGTACATTCTAGGATCAATCCTAGTATTCAGGATTTTTAGTTGGTAATCCAGTATTAAATCAGAAAATAGAAATAGCCCATTTTGAGTTACCTAGTTACAAATCCTTTTTGTGATTAGGATAGGAGCATTTTATTATATACGTAATAAACAATTTAACGATGATAATGCTTGTTTATTAACCGACTGCCCAAAAAGGGGGTTCTCAACTCGGATGATTAATTTATTTTAATTGTATTTGGTCAGCCAAAGGGCAATGGAGAGGGCTATGCTCGGAATTTCCTTGCGTGATCACGTCAGAAATGATGATATCCGCAGGAGAACCAAAGTTACCGACATAGCCCGAAGAATTGCCAAACTTAAGTGGCAGTGGGCAGGGCACATTGCTCGCAGAACGGATCGCCGATGGGGCTGAAAAGTTCTGGAATGGCGACCGCGAACCGGAAGACGATACGTTGGAAGGCCTCCCACTAGGTAGACCGATGACCTGGTTAAGGTTGCGGGAAGGCGCTGGATGCGAGACGCATGGGATCAGTCAAAGTGGCGACGCCTGGGGGAGGCCTTTGTCCAGCAGTGGACGTCTTTCGGCTGAAATGATGTTTTTTTTTGGGTATAATTTATAAGTTACAAATAGCTAGTTATCAACTTTAGATACTTGTCTATTAATATTTGAGGCGTGCTCAAAATTTGAGGATGTAGAAGAAGCCTTTTCTAGAAAAGCTCTTGGTGTTCCTATGCCGAATAGGTAGGTCTGAATTTGATGAAGAGAGATTTTTAAACTATAATTTTACTAGATTCAACGAAATAAAAGCAAGTGATTGAAGATCGGGCGTTAACCGGAAAGAATAAGAAGATAACGGCGAATTCAAATAACATGAAACAAGACCAAGAAGGCGATAATGAATCTCCCTAGGTTCAATGAACTTTGATATCTCCGAGTTTGATATGTATTAAGGACGCTGTTACATTTTCGACGAACTCAAATTTAGGTATCTAGTCGCACACAGCAACATTACGCGTACGCGTACATTGAAACTACTGAGCGCTCGATTTTATACATCACGGAAACAATCTTGGTCCTTGATATTATTTTTGAATTTTATTGTTTTTATTAAGTTGATTCAGGAAGGTTAGTTGGCACTTTGAAAATGCATTTGATAACTGTTACAAACCGTCGTCGTAAAAAGTAGGTTATTATTTTCAACCGACTTCAAAAAAAGGAGATGCTCTATCTATTCGGCCAAACTACTTATCCGATACTTATCGGGTTTTCATCGATAAATGTATGTGGTGGTATTTTCAGGGAAGGTTTTATTGTATAATATGCTAGGATCTGTTAAAGATCTTCGGAGATAGACAATGGAACTCTTTAATAACAAACAGCAAATGACCTGCGATTACTGTGATAGTATGGTTATGTTTTGTTTTAACCATACCATAATAAATCATCACGCTTGTACGGTTTTAGGGGGTAAACAGATGTATTTAGTATACCCAATATGGGGTGCCTACAAAAATTTAAAAGAGAAAAATAATAGCTTTCCTGTGACGAAAAACAATAGGTACCGACACCGACTACCGAAAAGAATTTTATTTTTCACTTTGTTGTAGTAAGTAGGTATTTTAAAAAACCGGCCAAGTGCGAGTCGGACTCGCGCACGAAGGGTTCCGTACTTGGTAAATTGCTGTTGACGATTTATGACGTATTAAAAAAAACTACTTACTAGATCTCGTTCAAACCAATTTTCGTTAGAAGTTTACATGGTAATGTACATAATATTTTTTTTAGTTTTATCATTCTCTTATTTTAGAAGTTACAGGGGGGGGGACACACATTTTACCACTTTGGAAGTGTCTCTCGCACAAACTATTCCGTTTAGAAAAAAATGATATTAGAAACCTCAATATCAAAAAAACAAAAAAAAAATAGTTTCAGTTTCAAGTATGGGAACCCCCATAATTTATTGTTTTTTTTCTATTTTTGTGTAAAAATCTTATTGCGGTTCACAGAATACATCTACTTACCAAGTTTCAACAGCATAGTTCTTATGGTTTCGGAAAAAAGTGGCTGTGACATACGGACGGACAGGCAGACAGACAGACAGACATGATGAATCTATAAGGGTTTCGTATTTTGCCATTTGGCTACGAAACCCTAAAAACAACGCTACGTGAAATAAGTAGATACCTAAAACGAATTAATTGCCGGTCACAAGGATTAAAAAATGACTTGAACATTTTTCATTATATGGAATATATTAAATATTACTATCACATCATCAGTCACTATTAATGTTCCCACTGCTGAGACACAGGCCTCCTCTCTGTGAGAGGGAATGGGCTGTAACCAACAACGCGGGCCCAGTGCGGGTTGGTGGATGCACATATCTTCGAATATTTGGTTCTAGGACATACCGGTTTCCTCACGATGTTTTCCTTCACCGTTTTGAGAGCAGTGGTGAAGAAATAATTTAGACAAAGTAAAGCGCCTGCCTGGGCTCGAACCCACGACCTACAACTTGTAAGTCAAGCTAATGACATACTATCCAAAAACCATGAAAATGACACCCATGACGAAAATATGTCAAATTTTCGTCGGCGCCAACTTGTATTTTGGTTATGACCTCGTATTCGATATAAGCGTCCCCAAAATCCATAAAAATGACATCCATGACGAAAATTTGTCTAATTTTTTCGGCACCATCTTGTATTTTGGTTTTGACTCCATATTCGATATAAGCGACCCCAAAAACTATGACAATGACACCCATGACGAATAGATGACAAATTTTAGTCGGTGCCATCTTGTATTTTGGTTTTGATCCCATATTCGATATAAGTGAACCCAAAAACCATGAAAATGACACCCATGTCGAAAAGCAGGCAAAATTTACGTCGGCGCCATCTTGTATTTTGGTTTTGACCCCGTAATCGATAAAAGTGACCCCAATAACCTTGAAAATGACACCCATGTCGAAAAGCGGCCAAATTTTCGTCGGCGCCATTTTGTATTTTGGTTTTGGCCCCGTATTTGTCATACATACATACATACAAACCGGTTAAAATCATAAATCTCCTCCCACCCATCCACTTCTAAACTTCCCCGTCAGCAGCTTAACCTTATCCATCCAAATCCTAACCTTATTCAGAGCTGTTTAAACCCACCCATCCATTTCTCAACCTTGTCAACAACTGCTTGACACCCAACTATTCAAAACCCGATCTTACCCAAAATAATTTCTAAATCACATTCTAATAATAATAGGAAACTCAAAAATACGGCACACGTCCGATAAAATATCAACTCCTTTCGATCACGACGAGGACGGTACTTACACGCATGCACACTACAATCTTTCTATTACTTTTATCGTATTTATTTCCTGCGAGAAAGCGATACGCCCGTCCTTCCACGAGCGCTTCTGAGCGCGGAATGATGAGCGGCGGGTACAAAATGTATGAAGACGTCGGCAAGTGATTTTATTTTAGCTAATAATTAAAAAATATAATTATTTAGGTGACAAATAATTAGCTGCACCTGTAAAGGACTATATATACCGCAATTTTTTATAATTTTGAAGATAAAATATGCTGTAAATTTACCTAAACTGGAACCTATTCGGACCCTACTTTTTTCAATTTTTTGCTATTATTGTGATGGGCAAAACGTATTTGTGCGAAAATTTTGTATGATGTCATACAATTTTTCTGATGCTTATCTGGAGCTGAATATATTATCTTTAAATTAAGACCATGATATCTTCACATCGGTGATTGCTTATACATTAAAATGGTACCTCAAAAGTACTGTTATTTGTAGAAAAATGTAACAGCGTCCTTAATTTACGTTCAGAAGATGAAACAAGCTACCATCTAGGCTACTTAACTACGTATAAACCAAAATATCTAGATTATTTATTTATATACTTATACTTTATTGCATACCAAGATAACACAAAATAAAACATTAAAACAAAACAAACATACAATATGCGGCTTTATCGCGTTCCGCGATCTCTTCCAGGCCACCAAGAATGGAAAGAGATAGCCTGGACATGACATGGGGTTGCACCTAGTGCAAATTTTTAACAAAAAGTTGAATAGAGAAGGTACTAAGTACACATTACTAAAAAAAATACATAAATACATACATACGTCTAAATATACAGGCAAGAAAACAATACAGCTGGTATAAGAATAACATCACAGTGATAAGGAGTGAGAGGGCCTCCTCTCAGAGAGAGAGACTGTGTCCCAGCAGTGGGAGAATTAATAGGCTGATGATGTGATGTGTGTGTGTGATAAGTAGTGCTCCTTTACAAGTAAAGTCACAAGTAATGCATTCCATAGACGAGTGGCCTGGATAGTAAAAGATTTGTCTAGGAAAGTAGTGGAATGCATTGGCATTTTATGTTTCAAGATTGTAAACAAGTTAGAACTTCAGAATGTACCAATTACCATAGTTATGCCCCACGTCAGTAATTCGCGAAGGGGTAACGATCGCCAATGAGCACTGTTTCCCATTTCTATGCTAATGGAATTTGGCCAATGAGCGCGGCGGTGGCGGGTCCGGTCCACGTTCTTCATGAATTTATTTTCTATCAGTGCTCTATTGTTTTCTTTAGCGGACCGCACTCACGATTTATGATTGGAAAGTGTTTGAACATTATGAAATATTGTTAGTTATAATGTAAATTTTGACTAGGTATGTGTGTTTGTTGATAATAGACTGTTTGGTAATCTTCTTGGTGGTCATAAATTCTGCTGGTCTATAGTAATGTATTATTTTAGCGATAAGGGAAATTAATTTGGGCAGCCAATAAGTATAAGTGTGATGAACTTTGTGCCTTCAAAAAGATATATTTTTAATAAACTAAACACGGCAAAAGTGTCAAAGGATCAAGTACGTTTTAGAGTATCGCCGCAAACGAAGATTATTATTTTAAGTATGTTATAGATTCTTTTTAGTAAATTTCACTTTTTGAACAAATATTTCAATCAAAATTTTGATTAAAATATTAAATGAACTGTCAATCAGGATTAAAATTTAAAAAAAAAGTGTGTATAAGCGGTTTTACAAAAACATTACAATTTCTGCAAAATTGCATCAATATTTAGCGACGACATAATTTGACATGAGAAGAGATGATGAGAACCGTCGATATGTTGCAAGCTGGTTCCAGGCTACGTTTTGTGGCTGTCACTCTTGGCACTACACAGAGCGTCATAAGTCGCCTCTGGACACGCTATCGTATCACAGGCAGCATAGCCAAGTGACATGGTGGACGATCTCGCATCAAAACTCGCAGACTGGACCGGTACATCCAAAATACTGCTCAACGGAATCGTACCATGAACGCCATGATGTTCCGCAGGTTTTTTTTTTTGGTACAATCCCACCGCACTATTCCCAAACCACTGCAACTCCTGAAAGCCAGAATCAACATTGGCGACCACCAGAAAAGCGCCGGGGCAATGAAGCTCGACGAAGTCCCAGAGAATGAATTGTATCTATATAATCAGAAAAGAATAACGGAGGAGTAGGGAAAAAAAAAAAACCACTTCCCTCCATATCAAGCAGGAGACAGAACAAACAAGGCCAATAGGCACAAAGGGTCGTTTACAGCTGGGATAAGCCCAGTTGCCTAGCACCACGGATAAAAATTAGGATTAATATTAATGGGTCCTAACATCGTGATCTATTATTATAGTTCTTCAGGTTTGCTGATAAGCGAACAGACCATCTGAAATGTTTACGTGAAGTGGGTTTGCGTTCCTGAAGGCTGGTGAGAGTTCCACCTATAGCACCCCGCAATCATAGAGCCCGTTCACAATAGGCTCGCGAACACAGAAATTGGGAGGAAGAACACTGACGTTGTGTTTGCTTTTCCGATGAATCTCGTTTCGGTATGAGGCCGGATACAAGAAGTACTCTACTTTGGAGGACACGTCAGGAAATTTGAAATTTCGTCAGGAAGTTCATTCATATGGAGTTGGAACAATAATGGTTTGGGCCGGTATTTGGATCGGTGGAAGAACCGACCTTTTTTGGATCAGGGCCAACTTCAATGTCCAGATTTATTCAGAGAGGATTGTTTCAGATGTGATCATCCCTTTGCGATGCCGGTTGGGTCATTGGTTTCGACTAATGCACGACAATGCACGTCCACACACGGCTAGAGTCGTAACACGCACTCTTGCTGATGCTCGCATCTACGTTCTGCCGTAGTCTGTTCAATCGCCAGACCTCAACCCAATTGAACACGCATGGGATATGCTCCAAAGA
Source organism: Orthosia gothica (assembly GCA_949775005.1). Classification (NCBI taxonomy): domain Eukaryota; kingdom Metazoa; phylum Arthropoda; class Insecta; order Lepidoptera; family Noctuidae; genus Orthosia; species Orthosia gothica. The sequence goes on along the minus strand of OX459065.1, from coordinate 7,507,749 downwards.
ATAGCTCAGCTGAGGAAGGATGCCGTACATACCCCACAAGAATTTTTTGTCTCGTTAGAAATAATGTGGTCGGCCATTCCTCAGAGTGATTTAGGTGAACTGATTTTAAGCATGCTAAATCGCTGTCATTGTGTGAGTCGTGTCATTGGTGAATACACAGATTATTAATATTTTTATCTTTACAATAATCCGTCACTTTTCTTTGTCCTCCCAGAGCCACAGATCGGAAAAAAAGGTTTGGTCTGCCTCCCTGTTAGCAAAGAGGGGACAGTTCGAACCTTATTCACTCCTATCCGTGATAAAGAGCCAGATAAAACTTTTTATTCCTGTTTGTCTCGCATAGAATTTAATATATTAATTCTTAGAAGAAATTTCTGGAAGACTAGGTTTGGTAAATATTAATTGGATATGTTTTTAAAAGTGCTAGTTAAAATTGTACTTGATGCCTAGACACTTTTGATTTATTGTATTTCGAAATTCAAAAGAAGAATTGTGCTTGAATATGATTCGATTGATACTACCTGACTTCAAGAGACATAAAATCATTACAACTCCTCCCTACCAAAAATATTTCATTTCAACGTATCTATAGCGCTTTTGAATTACGAAAAAGAAAGAAACGAATGGGAATCGTTTTCAGACATCCCATAAGACGCTCTTGTAAGTACATGTACAGAATATGCGGAGAATTCCGACAGTCATTGCTTCGGCCTTTTGTGTACATTAATCTGTACTTTTCTAAGCATCTGCTTTGAAAAGTAATAAAAATCGGCTTAGAAAGACACGTATGGCGTAGAATGCGAATAATACGCGAGTGGCAATTTTTTTTTGCCGCCGGCAACACGTCCTCGCCCCTTCCTTTACACTCTTTTGTAGGTGATTTTCGAATTTGCCGACAGAAAAAACATATTTGTCGAGACATATTCAGAGTCACGTCGAGTAAACACGTTTGAACATGCTCGCAGTTTTATTTCACGTCGGGGTAAACACTTTCTAAGATGAATTTCTCGCTTCACAAACAAAATGAAATATTTTAATATTTTTTTTCCTTTCACAGTGGCGGATACCTGTCGTCACATTCATATGCAATATCTGTGTAAATTTGAAAGTGAGAGATATGTGCTTTTAGAACTATTTATAAGGACAGGTCCTTTATTTGAAACAGAGCTTTTCAGGTATTGCTTTCATAAGTTAAGTACGTTATTAAAGTCAAAAATCAATAATTTTATTTCAAATAGGCCACTAAGCGGCACTTCTGAACGTTAACAATTGAAATTTACAAGTAATAAAAATTGATTCAACCGTGCATTCGGAAAAGTAGCTTGTTATGGAGAAGAACGCACAAGAAACTCCATACTTACTCTTTAAAAAAAAACCCGACTGCTTAAAAAGCGAACTAAAAAGACGTTAACAAGAAAGAAAACTTATGCTGTGCAGTCGGCGGGCTGGCTGACCAAAATCTGGTGTATCATCCGCCTGCACAGCATGAGTTTTCTTCTTCTTTACGTCTTTTTAGTTCGCTTTTTAAGCAGTCGAGTTTTTTGATTTAACTTATTTAAATTTATAACTTTTTTGTATTTTTTTTTGTCGAATTACGTACATTTAAACATATAACTGTTAGTTTGAAATCACCTCTTAAAGCCCTTTATTTTGATATCCCACACGATGGGATTGGAAGAAAAACAAAATTTGGGCCCCACAATATGGCGCCCAAGAGCCGCCATTTTTCTATTTTCCAATTTTAATGTAGCCAGTGACACTTGCAGGGTTAAAACGAATCGATTGACGTAAGCACCATCAAAATCAGCCAACGCGTTTGGTATCTGGAACGCCATATAGGAACAAACATACATACATGCATAGACTGATAAACACATTACCCTCCTTCGGTAGTCAGGTAAAAAAGTAATGCTTTACAATAAGTACATACATTAATAAATTCATATACGTGAGGACGAAACACCCAGCACTACTATATACTACATACGAGGTATAAAGTATCACAAGCACTAACAGTAAAATACCTGTAAATGACTCCTTATATAAAATGCAGTTCTCGATAGTCACAGGGTTGGTTAACAGGGCATTTACTGTTGGAATAACCGTCCAATCTTGCCAACAGCCAACATCCGAAAACCCGCCAGCTGCAATACAAAACCAACCAAATCTCAACTATTTAAACCAGAAACTAACAATAAATCATAAAATCCTTTTGGAAATCTCACGAACGATTCATTTCAACATCTTGACATGCTGTTAAATGGCTCTCAACATTAATCACGATGCAAGGAGGTGTGAAGAATAAGGTTGAGACATCCCAAGACAAGACATACGAGAGAAGAACGTGCCGTCGGGCCGTGGACGGTTCGGAGGCGGTACCGGGACATTACCGGGCCGGGAGGGGGACGGGAAGACGGTCATCCTCATCGCTCAAGACAGAACATCCGACCGGATATTATGCCCTGACCGATTTAGCTAGGTATACAAACACGATGACGTTGAAAAATACACGGCCACTCCGCTTGTTGTGGATGGCAACATTAGTTTGATGGTAAGCACTACGTGATTGGTTTTGTAAGGAGTTTTTGACACGTTAGTGTCTTGGTTAAAGAGCTTATTTATAACTCGTTTTTCCTGCGGGTTGGCTCGCATTATAATACTTTTTAGTGATCTAATAATTAAGTGTTCCTTTTTTTAACTGTTGAGGACAGTTAAAAAAAGGAACACTTATAAGATCACTTTCTTGTCCGTCTGTCCGTGTGTCACCACTGATTTTCTCAGGACCTAACAAGTTGAAATTTATACCACATACTGAGGTCTATAGTCCCTATAAGGTGTATACAAATCAAGGTCCTGAGTCAACACGATAAAATATATTATGAAAATTATATTTTGGCAAATATACAAATTTATATTTGCCAAAATTTACCTTAATTTTCAACTTTCTTTATAATTCGCCATTATCCCTTTACTTTTGCTGTAAGACCTTGCTTTTAACTAAAACTGACAATTCTAGGTCAACCGGAAGTACTCTATAGGTTTTGGGTCGAAAACCTTATGATATTATTGCCTTATTGTATCGTTTTATATATTACTGAACAGCAATTAATGTAAACGGAACGAAGGAGCCTGGATCTCACGACACAGGGAATCCTAGTGTGAGTTCCAGGAAGCAACGCATTTGAATGTAATTTCTTAACAATAAAATTATTCTTATTCTTATATTTCCCGCTGACCTAGAACCACGAAATTTGGCAAAAAGTAAGGTCTTACAGCACAAATACAGGAAAAATTACAAAAAATGAAAATTAAAGGAAATTTTGTACTTACAAGTTTTCGCGAAAATCTAAATTTGCCCATATCTTTTTATCAACTAAAAATAATATCAACTTTATTATGGCGGTATTATGGGTAGGTACGGAACCCTCGGCGCACGAGTTCAACTCTCACTTGGCCGGTTTTTTTATGGATGAAAGGTTTCATATGTCCTTGTCTGTGCCCCTAACGTGTATATAATTTCATGATTATCAGTCAAGTTGTTAAGGCATTGAATCGTAACAAACTTTGGCACATATTCATTTATAATAATTAGGTATTTCATGATAGCTGGTGGTTTAATAACCAGCTTCTTTGAGGCACAAAGTTAGAGGTTGAAAGTTTGGCAAGACTTAAAAGACCTTTGTCTATTTTAGTGAAGAATAGCTCTAGGCTTGTATTACAAGGAACGCAGTTACCTACGTCATATTGCCTCACACAATAAACATTCCACACGCACCCCTACATACGCACTCTCATACATACACACACGAAACACATCTACTTACTCACGCTCTCACTAAAATGTTAACTAACAATGCTAACACTACACCAAACCATACTATTTTTTTTCCTATTCTTTATTTTAAACACTTTGTGTTGAGTTTAAAAGTTTTATACAACCTCCTAATTCAAAATTGTTAAAACAAGAAATATGATGTATAGGTCTACCAGAATCTCATGGCAAAAAGGGAAATAAAAATTTGTTGTATGCAATACTGGGGAAATTGGATCAAACGATCTTGATACTGTTTAATTTTTATTTATGTCTTTAGTATTAATGAACATGAGGTACCTATATTATAGTAGTCACAACGGATCTTTGTGTCTTTGAACTTGGTCCTGCCAACCATTGCGTAAGAAACAGTTTGTCATCGAGTATACTGCATAGAGTAAGCGAGATAGGACGATGACAAAAAATACAAAAGATATTTATTTCAACTGGGCCACCAAGCGGCACTTTTGAATGTCACAATTAAAATTTACATGGAATAAAAGTTGATTCTACCGTGCATTCGGAAAGTAGCTTGTTAAAGAAGAATAATGCACAAGAAACTCCGTAAGCTTATGTGACATACATAAGCGAGTGAAAGAGACAGTTATACAATGCTATCTTCACCTTCAACATTGACACAAAAATAGCTACTGCGCGGGGTCTTGCAACCAATTCAGAGACACAAAGATCCACTGTGAGTATTATAGGTATGTGTATGAATAATGTTGTTCTACATCGTGTTCTTAACATAGGAAAAATAAATCAATTGAATATTAATTTTTGTACTAATTTATTATTTAGCATTTAAATCATACTAATAAATTAAAACCTCATTCAGAACTAGAAAACTAGAATACGATTCCATGAACTCCACTGGCATATCAAAAACTTGTATCTTTGTAGTTTTATGTCATCTCTCTCCATAAAAATGGTTCTTTTTCATTGGCATTTAACATATTTAAAACCAATCTCTTTATGTATAAAGTCTGTAAAAAATAATGAAATGTATCATGTTACTTAAAGTCATTCATCATCAGCAGTCTATATATTTTGTTTTTATGTAATTTTTATGGCCTGGTTGCTAGGACCTTTTAGCCACGTCTTTGGAAAGAGTTTTGGATCTTATATTTATTCTTTAGTATGCATTAGAATGCGGATGTAACAGATTCTAATGTTTTTTGGAGTATTTGGCAGCAAATTGTATCGAGTTAGTCTTCCCAGTAAGCTTTGCAGTGGCAGTCAATACTACAATAAAATACACCGCTCCACTATCCCGAGATCGCTTTTGTCAATGATTTTACAAATTGTCCAGTTGCGGAGACAGTTGAGATACAAAACTACACCAATAATATATCACAATATCCACTAGGAATCAATTTGCAAATAATATTAACAGCCACTGAACTTCACTCGACAAAATCCCGCCAAAAACTCCCGTCTATATACACGTCCCACTGCAGGGCGCAGATTATTACTTAATATTTTTCTTACGTCAAAGATTCTCAATCTCCGTTAAAATCAATATCTTGTCGAAGAATTAGTAACAGTTACATTACTGTTGCCATTTCCTTCCGGCCATCATTCGATGTGCCCTGACCTACGATTTACCATATAATAGTAATGGAATGAAATTAAAATTAAGTAAGAAAAATATAAATTAAACTAAAAGCATCAAAACAAGTCAGTCCAACTTAGCGGTCCACTCTACGATGCACTGTTTGATTTACGCCTTCTTCTTCCCTTATTTTATGATACACATTGAAAACAATATGTCTCGCATGAGATCGAAGTGGGTTTTTCGACATTTTCACAAAAATAACAAACTTTCAAGATAATATCAAAAAATTTCAGCAGCGGTTGACACATCAAGTACTTTGATTCGACAGGTGACAATTGACATTGCCATATGAAAATCAGAATTTAAAAAAAATAAAAAATGCCATGAGATTCTGGTACACCTATATCTTCCGACTGCACCTCTGAAAACACTTTATTTTGATACCCCACACTATGGTTCGGGAAGAAAAACAAAATTTGGCCCCCACAATATGGCGTCCGAAATCCACTGTCATATAATATGTAGGTAGGTCAGTGTCTTGTCATTAAAATAATATTAAGGTTGTGGGTACTCAATAAAAATCAGTCTTGGTCAACCCGTCTTTCATTTACGACATGGTGACAGCGGTGCTGAATACATTTTAGTAATTAACCACCAATATATCCTGGTTTATGTTCAAAAAGACAGTACAAGTGATAGTGACTACCACAAACAATTGAAAACAATGGAACACGCGCGGCCTCCGGCGGAATTGTGTTTAGAAGGAGGGCCGGCCAGTCGGGCCGAAGCGTGGCAAAAATGGCTGAAGCAATTTAACGTGTTTCTAAAAGCGTCTGGTGTCCACAAAGAAACAACTGATGTCAAAGCAAGTTTGTTGCTGAATATGGTCGGATCGGAAGGGTACGACGTGTATACAACTTTCAAATTCACCAAAGACGAAAACAAAGAATGCTTCGATTCTCTTGTGCAAAAATACAATGAACATTTTGGAACCAAACAGAATACTACGATGGCTCGATTCAAGTTTTTTACAAGGAACCAGGAAGAAGGCGAATCCATGGATGACTATGTAACTACACTAAAGCTTCTCACTCAGCGATGTGAGTTCGAGCATTTAGAAGAGGGCCTCGTGCGAGACAGGATCGTGTGTGGAGTACGAGACGGCAAGCTGCGCGATCGACTACTTAGGGCAGACGATCTCACTCTGGCAAAAGCTGTAAAAGTCTGTCAAGCTAACGAGATGTCCATGGAGGAGCAAATGCAGATAGAGGGCACCAAGACTCGGGTGGTAGCAGTGGACGCAATGTACGCTCGCGGCGCGGACCGCGGGGGCTCGAGCGGAGGCGCAACGCGAGGCAGCGCAGGCACAGCGGTAGCGGCCTGGCGAAGTCGCGGCGGCGGCGGCGCGGGCGGGGCCGGCGCGCGTCAGCCGCAGCGCGGCGCACAGGCCGGGCTGGGTGGTGCGCCCGCCCAGCAGCGCATGCCTGGAAAAGTGTTGTGTGCTGCGTGCGGTATAGGTAGTTGTAATAGCTATAAATGTGCGGCTAAAAATGCAATGTGCTTCTGGTGCAGTGAGAGAGGACATTTTAAAAACATGTGTCCGAAATTGCGTAGACGCGTGTTACAAATCAATGCCGGTGTCGAGCCCGACGCCGACGTGATTCACGGCGAGGACGACGACGGATTGTATTATGTTTCTTCGCTATCGGGAAAGATGGATCGTAAGGACTCTAAATGGTATGAAACATTGATTTTTAAGTGTACCGGTGCTAGTGAAAAATTTAAGTTAGATTCAGGGTCAGATTTAAATGTAATTTCACTAAGTACATTTCGGGGACTACAGCTGCCTAACGAAATTATATGTAAAGATAACACAAGGGCGCAATCATTTTGTGGTAATTATATCCCGATAGCCGGTTATTGTTATCTGAAATGTACTTATAAAAACATTGAGTATACATTACGTTTTACTATTGCCGACTTCGATTGCCAAAGTGTGTTAGGTAGATATGCTTGTGAAGAGCTGGGAATGGTGAGGCGTATATTGTCCCTCAACCTAGATTCCTATGCTGACTTGTTTCAAGGTTTAGGCAAATTACCCGGTAAATATACTATTGTAATAGATCAATGCGCCCAGCCGTCGGTCTGTCCGGTTAGAAAAATACCTATAGGAGTTCGCGACAAGTTATCGCAAGAATTGGTGCGCATGGAGAAAATGGGAGTAATCCGTAAGGTGGCTCACCCGACACAGTGGGTGAACGGTATCGTAGTGGCGGCCAAGAAGGATGGCACCATACGTGTGTGCCTCGACCCGCGGCCGCTGAACCGCGTCGTCCGGCGCGCGCACTATCCGCTGCCGACGCTCACGGAGATCGCAACCAAGCTCCAAGGAGCGCAATATTTCAGTAAGTTAGACGCTCGTTCTGGGTTTTGGATGGTAGAAATCGATGATGCCAGTGCAGACCTTTGTACCTTCGGAACACCGTTCGGTAGATACCAGTTCTTGCGTTTACCGTATGGAATCAATTGTGCATCAGAAGTATTCCATCATAAAATCCGTCAAATACTCGAAGACCTGGAGGGAATCGACTCATTCATCGATGATGTAATCTGCTGGGGCTCCAGCAAAGCCTAGCACGATGAGCGTTTAAAGAGATTGCTAGATAGGGCGCGAGAATCAGGTATAAAATTTAACGAAGATAAATGTGAGTTTCAAGTTAGACAGGTGAGTTACTTAGGCCACGTTTTTAGCAAGGACGGCATGGCTATAGACAAAAACAAAATAAAAGCGATAGAGGAAATGCCTATTCCGGAAGATAGGCCAGCACTTGAGAGATTTTTGGGTATGATAAACTACCTATCCAAATTTATCCCCAATTACTCTGAGTTAGCATTACCGCTCCGCAACCTGTTGAAAAAAGATAGTGAGTGGGTATGGGACTCGGCGCAGGAGACGGCAGCGGCGCAGCTGAAGCGCGCGGTGTGCGCGGCGCCCCACAGTGTTCGGAATGATTATATTACGAGCTACTTTAGGTACAAACATCATGGCAATATAAATTGAAATTTGCAAGTGAATAGGGTACACTATTAGTTATACAATTCTTTCCACGAACAATTTGCCGATTCCGAGAAATGTTCGCCGCTCAGCACTGCTCCAATCCTGCGCGATAACAAAACCGGTCAGTCGCTTTTGTTAGCCGCTACTTATCGCACGTGTTTACGTTCTATTCTTGCAACAGTTTTCGAGTTTTTAAATATTTTTTTTGCTTTATCATGTGTTCCACATCCACAGGTATGATTTAAACCAATTTGTTAATCCTACATAAATTCGTATTATGAGAAAATAAATAAAATTTGAATTGAAAAAAATAACGAAATTTGCAAAAAGTTTAAACGTTCAATAGACTCCAACTTTTTCCCAGCCAATTCCAGCCGTCCATGTTTTTTTGTGATTATCGAGTATTTATCTAGCTCTCGAATGAATCTAGTCTCAATATTCGACTCGCCTCGACTTTTGAGTGATGTAATTTTTTCGTTCACCAGGTGTTACAGAAGTTTTACAGTTATTGAAAGCTCCTGAAGCGCCTGAAAGGACGCACTCATCCGATGAAGAGGCAGACAGCGAGTAGACAAAAGCCAAAAGCCTTTTTCAGGGCCGCCTATCTAAAAATGTCAAATATCTAAAAGTTAACTCTAATAAAATATTTTTTTTATTTAAAGACTTATAAATATATCAATACTTAGTTAACACATGTGTTTTTCTCATATAAGTCCACACGCATGTACCTACCTACATTTAAATTAAAATATTAGTATAAAAAATTAAAGTAGCTCGTAAAATAATCATTCCGAACACTGTGCGCCCGTCCTGGCGATTTACTCGACACACGAGCCCGTGCTGCTTTCTGTGGACGCGAGCGCGCACGCGCTTGGCGCCGTGCTGCTGCAAGCGGGACGCCCGGTCGAGTTCGCCTCAGCCACGCTTACCGACACGCAGACTAGGTACGCACAGATAGAGAAGGAGCTGCTCGCGATTGTCTACGCTCTCGAACGGTTCCATCAGTACGTCTATGGACGTCATGACGTCACGGTTGAGTCAGATCATAAGCCGTTGGAGGCGTTGTTTCAAAAATCGCTCGATTCGATACCCACGCGTCTCCAACGCATGATGCTACGCGTACAAGGCTATGATTTTACAGTTATATATAAACCAGGGAAGTACATGTACGTGGCAGACACTTTATCGCGAGCGCCTTTACCAGAACTCACATCAGAAAAAGTATCTGAGGAAGTAGAAGAACAATCGTGTTTTCTGATAGAAAACATCCGTTTCAGTGCCAGCAAAGTAAATCTTATAAAAAACGCCATGAAAGAGGACATAGAATGTCAATTACTTATAAAATACATACAAGAAGGGTGGCCGCCGAATAAATATTTAGTCGACGAACGAGTGAGAGGTCAGTGGTCGTATAGAGGTAGCTTTGGTTTCATTGATGGAATCATATTTAGAGATAACTTGGTTTATATACCGAAAAACGTACGGTCGGAAATGCTGAGTAGGTTGCACGACGGTCACATGGGCATAGACAGGTGCAAGCGTCACGCTCGCGAGGTGATGTTCTGGCCGGGTATGTCACGTGATGTGGAGGATATGGTGCGCCGGTGTCACGCGTGCGCCGAGCGCGCTCACCGTCCCGCGCGGGAGCCGCTTATGCCGCATCACATACCGCTCTTACCTTGGGCAAAAGTGGGCTCAGACATATTTCAGTATGCAGGAAAGTATTTTTTAATACTAGTTGATTACTTTTCTAATTTTATAGAAGTTAATCCGTTAACAAACATAAGTACGAAGGCAGTAGTGACTGCCATGCGAGACCAGTTCGCGAGACACGGGATCCCACATGAGTTGGTTTCTGATAACGGTCCCGCGTACGCATCAAAACAATTCAACAAATTTTGTTCTGAGTGGGGCATTGAGCACACTACTAGTTCGCCAAACTATGCTCAATCAAATGGGCAAAGTGAAAAAAGTGTTCAAATAATAAAAAATATTTTGATAAAGTCCATAAACTCGGGGACAGACTTCTACTTAGGCCTATTAAACTATCGAGCTACGCCACGTAATGGAATCAGTTCGCCATCGGAACTGTTAATGGGGCGGCGACTCAATACTAGGTTACCATCGCACGCTGAAAAGTTGAAACCAAGTCGAGATAACGACATAGACTACAAAGAGATGTTACGTAAACAGCAGGTCGATAAGACGTATTATGATAGGCGAGCGAAACCGCTACCAGTGTTATCGGCCGGTCAACCGATACTTGTCGCTGACGAAGGCAAACGCAAATATGCACGTATCGTAGGGCGCGCAGCTCAGCCTCGTTCTTATTTTGTCGTAGACAATACGGGTAGGCGATACAGGCGGAACCGGCGACATCTGGTTGAGCTGCCAACCGAAGGCAATGTAACCCCCGGTCCTTCTCATGAACAGAAGAGCGATGATGAGACTTGGAGTAGTCCCAAAAGCGGCAGCTATGAGAGCCCCGGAACAAGTGATGACGTTGTCAATCCCATTCCACCAGAAGGCTCACCAATTCAGCGCAATCGCAGACCGGCGGCTATACTAGCACGACAAAAAATAGAAAACTGTATACAAAACCAATAAAAATCCAACCTACCTACAGTATGTATATTATGTATCTACCAGATGTGATTTCAGTTTTATAAACATACCTAAATTACAACTAGATTGAGTATTACTGTTTGTACCTATGGTAGTTATCTACTTGATCTTGTAATTTATATTATGTATACTAGAAAGTATAAACTGCATACAAAAGTAACTAGGATCAACCGGATTACCACTAAGATAATTATTAGATATGTTACCTATAGTTATAAAAAAAAAAAAAAATTGTTAGAAACTGTATATCTAATAAGAATTAAGTAAGTTCATAGCATAGTAGTAGTAGAATATGGAGGTAAAGGCAAATAAAAAAAAAAAAAAAAAAAAAAAAAAAAAAAAAAAAAAAAAAAAAAAAAAAAAAAGATTGGACATGTCATATAATATGTAGGTAGGTCAGTGTCTTGTCATTAAAATAATATTAAGGTTGTGGGTACTCAATAAAAATCAGTCTTGGTCAACCCGTCTTTCATTTACGACAATCCACCATATTTCTATTTTAGTTAAGACGAATCGATTGACGTAAGAATCATAAAAATCGGCCAACGCGTTTGGTCCTTAGAACGTCACATAGGAACAAACATACATAGATACATATACTGATAGACACATTACCCTCCTTCGGCAGTCGGTTAAAAGGATTTAATTGCCACAAAACGACAAACATTACACATCACAAATCACTCACAAATCACTTTTTTATTATTAAGAAATGTATCTAATTGCTAGAGGATGGAGCTGGAGACCTGGTGACCAGAAACACAGGCTCTTACAGCTTAGCTTAAGCACCAGTCTCCCACAGTTACCTAAACCATATCATGTGCCGTAAGTGTAACAATGTCTGTATTGTTTATTGGGGCGAGAAAAGAAAAATTCATGATAGTTTTAAAACTTTCAATTAAATGGTATCTTTCTGACACCTTGGACAGAATGTTAAATAAATTGTAAAGCAAAATAAATTTATCTACCTTCTTTGAAATTAATTAATTGCTTATTAAATATTAAAGTTATAATATTATCATCCAACAACCCGTTATTAGTTCTTTTTGCCAAAACTTAAAAAGTTTTAAAACTAATTATTTTTATGCCGTTGATTTACGAGTATTTTATCGGCCGTCTATTTCAATTTCTATTTTATTTCGTGTGTAAAGTGTTTTATAGATAGATCTATTTTAAGTTAGAAAAATTTAAATTGATTACCACTTTTGAAAACAACTTCCAGTAAATTGAAAGTTAACTAAGATTGAAAACTTGAATGGACTTTAGGTATTGGACGTGCAACTGCAAGTCTATTTCAATTTATTCATCAACAAAATTTGAGTACAATGATCGATATCCTGTAGCGTTACGTATAGCGCCGGAGAGCTATACGTAAGCCACGTTAATAAAAATAAATAATTAAAAATTAAAATTAAGAAAAAGGATAAAGAATATAAAACTATAGGCCGGCTTCAGACGTCATGGGCAGCTAACCAGGAGCAGGTCGGGCAGGAAGGCGTGGAATGCCCGAGGTAGGCAGGTAAGCAGGCACCACGACGGGCAAGCAGGCAATCGGGCAGGTAGGCAGGTGAACAGGACCACGGGCAGATGGTCATGGCAGGCAATCGGGCAGGTAGGTTGTAGAGTTGGCAGTAAGGAGTGTGGAGACCAGCTATGACTCAATAAGCCAAACAGCGAGGCCTTTGATGCGAAGCGATGACTGTTGAGGTTAAGGCTCCAAGAAATAATCCTCTTTATAAACTCACACAATATATTTATTCATTGCATTTCAGAATGTAATTTATTTACATGAGCTGGTAATTCACAGTTATAAGAGTTTAACTAGAAAAATACACTCCGTATCGTATAACGGACTCTTGGTGTTAAGCCCAGACCTAAGACTAAACAAGCTGAAGCCCGTTTTTCATTCAAGACCAGAACGAATAAAAACGGCTTTACAAAGGCGGGTCAGTATGCTCAAACCTTACAATAATGTACAACTAGCTTAAGGAAATATTTAGGTAGTCCATGGTACCTATGGTATGTCTATGGCTTAAAGAAAATAAAATAGACAGACAGATGTCATGTCAGATGAAAATGTCAGAGTATAAAAAAATCCGTAATTTTGCAAATAAGCAATACAAATTAAGTTAGAGAATATAAATAAACCAGAAATAACTAAAAATATGCTTTACAGGTAATAAGAATATCAAAGAATACTTATGAAAGAGTTACTAAAATTGATACAATATCAAAAGATATGAAGATGGTTTGTGGAGTGTTATGAAACGTAAGTAGATCTTGAATAAATACCACAATCCTTAAAACTACCATTTAAATATAACAGATGAATGAGGTGCGTTTCAGCAGATAGCAGAGCAAGACCGAGTCCCGTGCATAAAATATTATATGTCAGCCACTTTACTCGCGTTCTACATACTCGTAATTTGCATGCGACAATCATCAACTGGTCAACATAATTTTATTTACTAACGGATCACTAGGCTGTTCATATGCACATAATATAAATGCATAAAAGCTTCGAGAAATATGGCTTAATATAATGTTGAGCAGGTTTTTCAAGGATTTAGAGATAATTTAACATATACTTAAATAAATAGGGCATGCCATAAAAACATTGATCATATTTAAAATACAATAATCATCCTACAGAGATTATGAATTTTAACCTGATGTTACCTTACTCTAGTATTAGTTTGCCTAGTGAAAGAAAGAAAGAAAGAAAAAGTATTTATTTGCCACCCGCACAAGAGACACAAGATAAACACAAACAATAATAAAACTAAAAATAAATATCCCCGTGCGAGACCAAAAAGACTCCTATCTCAGCATGTGCAACGATATTAAAAAGATAATAACGCTCCGCTAATATTCTGGTAGGGCCCACTGTTAATGCCACGGACACATTCACGGAAACGGAACATACAATATTTAAGGAATAAAATAAATAATAACAAAATAGTTTAAACACAGAAAATGAGTCACAGCTAGTGGAGCTCGATAAAGATGAACAAGATCACCAGTAATGTGCTATCAACAGAAAGCAATCTTAAACAAAGACCAATAGGGTGGTTGACAAAAAATATCTATGTAGTCATTCAGTTAGATAACCTAAAAATATTAGAAACAAAAGAAAAATAATTTCTTTTGCTACGTAAACAAAAAAAATACGACGATACAGTGCGTTGAAATATCATGTGACGTCACGGTGTGCTACACTTTATGCTGACAAAGTGACGTCACAAGTCCCCACTCCTGAACTTTAACGCGCTGTATCTTTGTCAATTTTTATTTCTATAATATATATATAAAAGATAAAGTATGTATGTATGTTCCTTATAGACTCCGAAACTGCTGGACCGACTCCAATAATTCTTTCAACGTTGGGAAGCTACACTATCCCCGGGTGACATAGGCACTTTTTATCCCTGTATTCCCACGGGAACGGGAACTAGGTGGGTAAAACCGCGAGGCGTCCGCTAGTATTTGATAAATCAAAAAATATATAATATATTCTATTATTGGAATCAAATATAACAGCTCACAATGTTAGGACCCATTAATATTAATGCTAATTTGTATCCGTGGTGCTAGGTAACTGGGCTTATCCCAGTTGTAAACGACCCTTTGTGCCTATTGGGCTTGTTTGTTCTGTCTCCTGCTTGATATGGAAGTGGAAATTTGTATTTTTCTTACTCCTCCATTATTCTTTTCTGATTAATTTCGTTGCGGGATCCAAGATAGTTAAATTCATTCTCCGGGACTTCGTCGAGCTTCATTGACTCGGCGCTTTTCTGGTGGTCGCCACTGTTGATTCTGGCTTTCAGGAATTGCAATGGTTTGGGAATAGTGCGGTGGGATTGTCCCAAATCAAAAAATATGGGTCCAATATTATTTGATAATCTCACTGACGGACTAAATAGAATTAACATTTGTCTACTCAGGAAACATCCTTATTCCAATACTGCAAGCTCACGACGTCAACATCAGCAAAAACAATGACATACACTTTCTACTAACCACTTTTCATAAATAGGTCATCACCAGCAATAAGGTACCTTAGTGTGCGGAGATCGTTAAAATGACGAGGGCATTTGCGACGATGCAGGGTTCATATCCGGGTGCGGAAGGCCCTGCCCGGTCTGGCCGGGTATGCCCGGGTGATGGAACACTTTGCCCGGCTTTCCTGCCCAACAACTTGTGTGTTTGTCAATGATACATGATGTCCTTGAGTGGTCTGTGTGACCACATTATATTGTTGTCATCGTTGGGTAAATAAAAGGTGTATTGTGAGTTTCATAAGTAGTTGGTTAATTAAGAGGTTGCTTGTTCTAAAGTTATTATTGTTTATTTATTTAAGAAATAGGAATAACTTTTTACAAAGAAATACAAAAGACTTCCAAATAAAAACACTACAAAAACAAAATTAACTTCAATATCGGAAGTCAGTGTTCCTGTTTTTGTTTCTTATCATCAGTTATTTTTCACTTCATAGCTATAAGAAAAAAAAAATTGAAAATGCATCTCATAAATTAGTCAAATAGATGATATTTTTTATGTATATACAAAATTTCGAAAATTATCGGGGGCATTTTATACTAATAATTCCACCTCCAACTAATTTAACTTCCCCGGACAAAACTGAAAACGGGTATGTTGACCTCCGTTCAGGTAACCGTCATTTTCATTCTAGTATACATTCGAACCAACGAGCCTACAATAGCCTAAAATGCGAAGATAATAATTAATACACCCAAAATGTATTGGTGGTTTTGTAACGTCATCGCCGATTCGCCTCAGGCGGCTTCACAAAGAGGCACACTTCCACCACTCGATTTGCAAACAAAATTCACCCTTGTTATAATGCAAAGCCATACATTCTGAAACTAATTCCCATCATAAAGGCAATCGGATGAATGAGGTATGAATAAACGCGCAAACGGGTCACGGGGACCAAATTATACAGTGTAGGCGCGGAGATAGTGTTGTGAACAGGAAAGTTATATATTTTTAGGAATAAAATTAGTGTTTCATTTCTTCATGACTATTCAATGGTCAAACGTGTGGCTATCATCATAGTAAAAAGAGAAAAAAACCCTTAATTATAATAATGAATTAGTGTTAGGAATTACATTAAAGAAAACGGGGTGTATGACGGGAGAGAGAATGGATATTTCGCTGACACCAAGTAACATAAGATAAGGGAAGAAAGAAGCAGAAAATTCCTAAATTACATCAAAAACAAATCAAAGTCAAAGTCAAAAATATTTATTTCAACTAGGTCACTAAGCGGCACTTTGGCTTGATCAGCTCTAATGTTGAACTTAGCACGCATTGCGGTTTTTAGCCGCACGGATTTAATTCGCGTGAATTTATATCCACGTACGGAATCATAAGTAACATGCACTGTGGATAAAATATAGGCGCACGGTTGGTGCAGTGGTTGAGCGATTGACTGCAGCGCTGCGTGTCGCGGGTTCGATCCCCACACTGACCCTTGACCTACAGATAGTTGTTCCAGCTCTGGGTGTTCGTGTATGTCAGTTTATATCTTTGTAAATGTACCTACGATACAGGAAAAAATTACAAGGATGGGCAATGTTTAAAAAAAAAACTGCCTCGCGATTTTTGTCTCTTTCTACCTGTTTCTAGTGCTCAAAATATTTTATACTGCAAGTGCGTGCAGCTTCATACAATTCAACTCCATATGTCACAGACTTTATCCGCACGGCTTAAAACCCCAATGCGTACTAAACCTTACTGTCCCACTGCAGGGTAAATAATATTGTACATTTTTATATTTTCAAATAAATTGCTAAACGTAAACTACCTGTTTTTATTTAAAAAACATAGTTTTTACATCATACATATGTAGGTTATGGCGGTCGATTGTTGTGGTCAAATTATCAACTCACAAAACAATATACAAAACTATGCCAGTATACAAAATATTCAATTGCTTCCACAACAATAACCACCCAATCAGATAACCAATTTCATTCGCACCCGGGCTCCCAGACTACTGATACCGCGATAATACTGGTAATCATACCATGAGTTCTCACTTAATTGTCGCCTGACTCCACCAGCAGATACCTAAACTGCTCTATTGAAAACTACGCTTACATATTGTGAACTGGCTCGCTTCCAGCAGATTATCCGTGGCTTCGCTGCAATATTTGTGTCTCACGTACTAGGCAGTATTCAGGGGATCGAAAAACTTTTCTAATATTCTGCTTTGAGACGAAAACACTTGCGGGGGATTTGAAGACTGATCAACGTGTGAAAGTGTGTGTTCGATTTGGATACGTGGAAAAAATTGTTTTTGGGGTATTGATTTTTAAGACAGTTTAAAGATCGTCTTTATGATCGAAAAAGTTTTTAAGATCAATTATTATTTAAAGTGTTTTTAGGCAAAACTGATAAAAATGTAGGGGAGAGTGTGGCTATGGGCAGTAAAGGACCGTTTGTCCTTCTAAAACCACGGTTAGATGTTCTTGTTTACCTAATTCATCATCATCAGCCTATTAATGTTCCCACTGCTGGGACACAGGCCTCCTCTCTGTGAGAGGGAATGGGCTGTAATCCACCACGCGGGCCCAGTGCGGGTTGGTGGATGACACATGTCTTCGAATTTTTGGTTCTAGGACATGGCGGTTTCCTCACGATGTTTTCCTTCACCGTTTTGAGAGAAGTGGTGATGAAATAATTTACACTCGAACCCAAGACCTACAACTTGTAAGTCGCGGTCGATACCACTGGGCCACCACTGCTCTCCTCGTATATAATTAAAAGAACAATTTCATAATAATAGGTCAGTTTCGGTATCTGTCTAAAGAATAATTTTGTAAGATGTATTTTGTGTTAAACATACTTAAATCTCTCTCTCAGAGGAGCTCGTTGCTAAATAATAACAGCCGCACGGGTCGATCTTTAAGGTTAAGCAACGCTTGTCGAGGTCGGTCCATGGATGGGTGACCATTTCAACATACCGAGCTTCCTCCGTGCCTCGGAAAGCACGTTAAGCCGTTGGTCCCGGCTGTCATTTGAAGATCTTTGTCAGTCGTTACGAATAGTCAGACGCTTGAGATCTGACACCAGTCTAGCCAAGAGGTAACGTGTTACCCATTTACTGGGTTGTGGAGGTCAGATAGGCAGTCGCTCCATGTCAAACACTGGTACTCAGCTGAATCCGGTTAGACTGGAAGCCGACCTCAACATAGTTTTGTAAAGGCTAGGCAGATGATGATACTTAAATCTCTCTCCACATTTTTGTGCCAAATAAAAACAATTCCTTTCCTATATTTTTCACAACACAAACTAAAAACTGCTAACACCATGCAGTTTTCAACTGGAGATATCGCAGTGTATTGGCCAAAAACACGGCGGTCCTTAGTTCGCAACTCCAGTGTAACGGATGTGTTTTTCAACCAGCACACAAATTAAAATACTTTTAAATTTAAATCTATGACCCGTTTAAAACGTTGGAAAACATCGTGGAGGACTTTGATAAATATTCTTCAAGTTGAGAATGGTTAGCAGTAATAAATAGTGATATCTGTGAACTTGTTTTTGTATCCATGTTTAAGTAAATATGGATACTAAAACATTTTAATGATAGTAGTCATACGAATGCTATTATTAAAAAACTTTTTAACAAAAAATCAAACCGACTTCCAGAACAAAAAACTACAAAGCAAAAAATAAATTTCTTTTCAAAAGTCGGTGTCTATTGAATCCATTGTTTTCCGTTTTTTGATACATAGTATCGTCAAAATGACATCGTCCAAATAACAATAATGCTTATAAAATAAAAACTACTAGACCAAACTGAAATAAATATTTATCGGACCACCTGGCATCTATTTTGCGTCGAACAAAAAAAGAATCACGCGAATCGGTCCATCAACCGCGGCGTAATCGATGTACATACATAGAAAAAAAAAATATACCGGCCGAATTGAGAAACTCCTCCTTTTTTGGGAAGTCGGTTAAAACTGAGAAAGTAACTCTGTCTGTCTGCCTGTCTGATTGTTTTTTTTTTGTTTATAATCTACTAGCGGACGCCTCGCGGTTTCACCCGCATAGTTCCCGTTCCCGTGGGAATACAGGGATAAAAAGTAGCCTATGTCACCCGGGGATAGTGTAGCTTCCCAACGGTGAAAGAATTTTTAAAATCAGTTTAGTAGTTTTTAAGTTTATTCAATCTAAAAATACAAATCTTTCCTTTTTATAATATTGTATAGATAAGCTCGCACTTGACCACTATTTCACCTGATGGTAAGCTATGATGTGGTCGACGGTAAACCACGCTTGCCTAGAAAAAACCCGTTAACTCTTGACTTAAAGACCCCTAGATTGTAGCTATCGGGAATGTTATCTTTTCACGCCTTAAAAGCTGAACTTGTTTAGATGAAACCTGGCTCGTGACGTTATAGGATTTACGATACTTTTTATTTCGGGAGTATTTTCTCTTGGGATGGTATCCGACTTTCATGTGGACGAAGCCGGTGACAAAAAAGCTAAATTCATATTCATATTTTAATTATATATTTATACATGATATTCGTGAGAGTTCAGATGTTCGTTTTCTTTGTTAGTGAAGAACATCAAAGGTTTAGATTATTGTAAAACTAGCGGCTATTGTAAAATTAGTACTTCACCCAATATCTTTCTAAATTATAACTTATTTGTTATTCTGAAATATAAGCTATATTTCTGTAAAGTTTCATCCAAACCCGTTCGGTAGTTTTGCGTGAAAGAGTAACAAATATCCATCCATCCATCCATCCTCACAAACTGCTATCGAGTTTATAATAGTATAGTAGGATGTTTAGTTTTTTAACCGACTTACCAAAAAGGAGGAGGTTCTATGTTCGACTTCTTGTTTTTTTTTTTTTTTTTATGTATGTTCACCGATATCTCCGTCAATTGTGGACCGATTTTGAAAATTCTTTTTTTGTTTGAAAGTTGAAAGTATGTTTCGAAATTGGTCCCATTTTAATTTGTGAAGGTCTGATGAAGAACTTCGGAGATACACAACAGAACTCTTCAATAAATAACGGCAAAACTCTCGGGATTGCTGCAATCGCATGTCTGTTTGTTGTTTATACCATTTCATAACATAACATCACGCCAGTACGCTCTAAAGGGGTAAGCAGATCTCTCATTTCACCAGTTATGTTCAAGTTTCATGTTATTCGGTTAATCCATTCTGGAATTATAGGGACCTTAATAAACAACTTACTATTAGGTAGGTAAAACTAAAAAGGGAAAATAAAAAAAACTTTTTTGCAAAAAAATACTACCGACTTCCAAATGAAAAACTACAAAGTGAAAAATAACTTAACTTTTGGTGTCCATATGGCGAAAAAAATGATTCCTACGAAAGACACCGACTTCCAAAAGTTAAGTTATTTTTCACTTTGTAGTTTTTCATTTGGAAGTCGGTAGTATTTTTTTGCAAAAAAGTTTTTTTATGTTTAGTAAAGGTTTACGAGTAGCATAAGTATGTTCTTATATTGTATGTATGTCGTTTTGTGACAAATAAACACTTTTTCTTTCTTTCTTTTCTTTCTATGTATGTAGAGAATGTATGTAGTTAGACAAAAGGTCATATAATTTTGTTCCAAAATCATAGTTATTTCTTTTTAATTTAGTCATTAAAACCGTACACTTAAGGTGACCGCGCACCTAGACGCACCGTAAGATAAGATGAATTAACTAACTTTTAGTGGAATTGTTAAATTTGTTTTTTTAATTTTATTCGGTCAAAGAAGTTTGTTTTTATTTTATGAAGTTTTCACATTTATACTAATCTGAAAATAATAGAGTTTTATAAATTGAGTAAACTACGTAAAATGTTTATGACTTATCTTGTTTAATTCGTAGCAGTATTTGGGTGACTTTTATAATTTGTCACAGCAATTATAATTTGATTCAATTAAGTTAGGCCCGCAGAAGTAAACGTGGCAAGTTATATATGACATGTGAACACATTTCACCGGAGAAATTAAGAAATTATACGAAAATTAGGGGAGAGCGGGGCTAAAAGTGTCGGGGGTAAGTTGTTCCGATGTGAATAGTAACGCAAGTAATAACGCAAATGTTTGTCGCAAAACGTTATGAAACTAAACCGTTGCAGGAGCCCTTTTAGTTGCTTCCATTATGGTAGAATAGTAGTAATGGAAAAAAAAACAAAATCGACGGAACAACTAATCCCACGGAATAATATATTTTTGCCTTTGATTTTTTTGTTAACTGTTGATACTTGTTGATAGTACACAAAAAATAATCACATATTTTGACGCAACAAATCACTCTTTTAGCGTGTTTGAACTGGAATTAAATTTTTGAAGGAACAACCAGCCATAATACACACCCATAGCGGGGTCAGCTGTTCCATTCCGATCGATCTCATTTTTTTTTGGTAAGAAAACTGTTTCACGATGCACAAAACGATATCACTGTTCATAAACGTCAAATAATTCTTTAAATATGTTTGCAAGCCACACAATATTATACACTAAGTTCATAGCTCAATTTTGTATTTTACGAAAATCAGCACGTTTATTTATTTATTTATTTATTATATACTTTATTGCACACCACTTAAATAATTACAGGACTAAACATTTATAACGATAAGTGTACAATGGGCGGTCTTATCGCACAGGGCAATCTCTTACAGACAACCTTTGGATGGACTGAATGAGACGAGATAGACATAGGGCTGTCAGTGTACAAAACTATATTAGATAATATTACTTAGATATAACATAAAATATATAAATACAAAAACAAATAAAATAATATACTAATAAATATCAAATATAGAAAAGAGAAAGGAGAAGAATAGTTACAGAGAAAGGAAATGCTCCTTCACCATTTAGCCCCGTTCTCCCCTACCTATTTTGTTTTAGTGTTTTGAACGTGTAGATTACCTAGATTTCTGTGTAATAGAAAGTGTATTGTGTGACCAGTCATGTTAAATTAGACTTTTATTAGCACAGGAGCTAAACGTAATTGCTTGTATTATTTGTGCCTATATAGTTTTATTTAGCACTTGATGTATTTTTTTAATATTATGTAGCTTGCTGTGCCCGCGGCTTCGCTCCCATTAACTGCATACCCTACCCTACTTACCGTTCTACCTACCAATTTTATTTCTAGGTTCAAAGTTAGTTTTATTTCATTTTTAGGGTTCCGTAGCCAAATGGCAAAAAACGGAACCCTTATAGATTCGTCATGTCTGTCTGTCTGTCTGTCTGTCTGTCCGTCCGTATGTCACAGCCACTTTTTTCCGAAACTATAAGAACTATCCTGTTGAAACTTGGTAAGTAGATGTATTCTGTGAACCGCATTAAGATTTTCACTCAAAAATAGGAAAAACAATCAATTTTGGGGGTCCCCATACTTGAAACTGAAACTATTTTTTTTTTCCGTCAAACCCATACGTGTGGGGTATCTATGGATAGGTCTTCAAAAATGATATTGAGGTTTCTAGTATCATTTTTTTCTTAACTGAATAGTTTGCGCGAGAGACACTTCCAAAGTGGTAAAATGTGTGTCCCCCCCCTGTAACTTCTAAAATAAGAGAGTGATAAAACTAAAACAAAATATGGTGTACATTACCATATAAACTACCACCGAAAATTTTCCACCGTTTTTTATGATATGTGAAACATTTTGTTGGTTACACATTTATTTCACTTCGTTACTCTTTATGTAAAAATACTGTAGGTCAATGACATATAATTTGTTAAATATGTTATCTTCTTAGTTAAAGCCCATCTTAATTCTATAGGTAATCACGAGAATCTTCATATAAAACCTATCCTTGTATTTTGTTCATGGGGAATTTGAAAGGACTGCAATGAGCCAAAGAGATTAGCTCCAAAAGCACAAAACTGTGGATATCAACAAAATATTGTACACAACAAACTGAAATGTTTTTTACCGATAAAAAAGCGGGCAACAATGTAAAATAAAATTCGACTATGTCAGTCTCAGGTCGTCACCGATGACGGCCAATATTTTATAACTGGGCTACTACACAAAAAAAATACCAATAGGTAGGTGTGTCTATGCCTACTGCATATTTAATCCAATGGTTGTTTGAGTTCATAGTGCAGTCTTTTGTTTTTTTTGTTTCCTGTCATCATCATCATTGTCATCATTATTTCAGCCGAAAGACGTTCATTGCTAAAAAAAAAAAAAAACATTAAATTACTAACAAATAAACCCCAGATTTACTGGCCCACTTGCACGAGGGACCCGGCTTGTAATGTAAAAATGTAGACAAAACGAGTCGCGTTCTCCATGCAACGTGGCCCAACCAAAGTTAAAATTTTAGAAACAAGTGCCGAATAAAAAATCGGTAATAACATATTAGAGGCAGAGGTGGTTTTTTAGTCGGTAGGCACAGTTGTGAATCTGACACTGCCCAAGCTGGCCCGCTCTGGGCGGGGCAGTTTGGGGCGTCCAAGGAGGATTTTTCCACAACTGCCAAAAAAAAAAAAAACACTCCGGAGTCCCGCAACCCTGACCAGATCTAAGACACTAGTCTCACTGCAGACGATCAGCGAGAAGTGAGCAGAGCTAGAAACTCGATAATAGTTGGTGAGTAGCGAGAGGCGAGTGTGTAGTTCCGATAGTTTTGTCGCTTGGCTATAAGCGAGTGTCCTTGATGACGGCGCGGCATTACTCGCACCACTCGTTCGAGGCGGCCAGTACTGCGCAAAACTGCACGCGTTGGTTGGTTGGGCTTTCGGCGCGACCATCGCTGAGCAAATATCGCTGCGCCAAACTAGTTGTGAGAGAGTTACCACCGGCAGTGTGAACTGCCAATGGTCAACTATTAATATATGTGTATCTTTTATTGACACGGGATCTATATCTTTTGACCGTTTTTTCAGAGAGAAAATAGTCGATAGATAATCGCCTCGTCAGCTGTGGGACAACTAATCACATTTTGACAAGCAAAATTGAGATTTCGCAATTGAAATCTCATATCAATACGTGTATGTGCAGCAAGCCTTATGGAGCCGCATCTTTTTTTGGTTCTAGCAAAATTGTTCAAAATCAAAATCAATTTTTTTATTTCATATAGGCCTACATGGGCACTTATAAAACGTCGACAAAAGGTGCACGGTTCGGGTTGGTCGTTTCCTATGGAGAAGAACCGGCAAGAAACTCCATGGTTACTCTTTTAAAAAAATGGTTTGGTTTTACAATATTTCCTTGTTACAGCATTAGTACTTAGATATGTGGGGACAACGTAGGCCCGACAATAAGTCGTAACGAAAAACAAAAAAAAGATTACATGTTATTTAAACAAAAGAAAATAAAACGAGTTAACAAATGTTAACAAGCATCTAGAAGGCCTACAATGTTCACACATTTACAAAACAATCGGTAAAGGAATCTATACAAAAGTAAAATAAAAAAAAGACTAAATCTAACATGTAACACAAATATTGTTATCAGTGCTGTAACTATTCTTAGCAAAGGGCTATGAAGATGATTAAAAACCATTGTAAAAAGAATAATCAAAAGAAGGAAAAAAAAACAAAGAATTAATGAGATTGAGAATAGTTAGAGACAATCACACATATTTGTGCCGTTTATGAGTTACCAGGGAAGCCGCATGCGCAGAAGGAGCTAAAGCCAAAATTTTTATCTTCAACGTGAATGAATGATGAATGAATAATGTTATGAATAATGTCAAGGTGCGAGATCTGTTTGCACAAATACTGATGCCCGTGATTTTGTTGTTTGTTCAGCGAGAACGCCACCGTCACTCACTCAACAGCTAATGAAATCTATCAATGGACAATCGTATAAATCTACTCGGTAACTGAGTTGTGTATGGCGACCGCGAACCGGAAAACATTGCGTTGGAAGGCCTTCCACCAGCGGGCCGATTACGTGGTGAAGGTTGCGGGATCCGCTGGATGCGGGAGGCACGAGACCGGTCAAAGTGGCGACGCTTGGGGGAGGCCTATGTCCAGCATTGGACGTCTTTCGGCTGATAAGATGATGATGATGAACTGAGTTGTGTAGGTCAGGCAGTAAAGTATCTCGGGTACTGATACATACATACATACTGTTCAGTTACATTCGGTTAAACTGTAAGCCGGCCTCAACATTGTGGGAAAAGGGTGGCAGATATTGAGCATATTAAACTGATCATTATAATATCAGCACTAGCTTCTGCCAGTGGCTTCACATGCGTGAAAGTCGAAAATTATCCCGAGGGAACATATTCCTCGGATGAAAAGTACCCTGTGTGCTATTCCTGACTATAATCTATCTCTGTGCCAAAGTTCATCCAGATCCGTTCAGCCATTCTTGCGTGATGAATTAACAAACTCACACACAAACTTTCGCCTTAATTATATCAGTGTGAAGTGTGTTTTATTTATTTATGTACTCACAAAACACTTAACAGAGAAAATAAATAATACACATAGAACAAAGTGCACAAAGGTACTGCTTTTTTCAATAGAAATTTCTTCCCGCAGACCTGCGACAGGACAGTTGGATGATATACGAAGACACAGTGAGTAGAAGAAAATAAGAAAACTTAAAATAGACTAACAACTATATAACTTAACTAATTATATATAAATAACACATATAAATTAACTAAATATATACAAGATAAAAATACAAACATAATAATATAAGTAAGTAAGTATAGTAGTAGTGACTAAAATTGAAAAGAGTATGTTAAGATGGTTTGGCCATGTTGAGAGGATGAATGAAAGGCGACTAACGAAAGGTATTTACAAGGCAGACGTGAATGGAAACGCCGGGAGGGGACGCCCTAGAAAGACATACATAGACCTTGCAGGTGATGTTCTTCAGAAAGGCCAAGTGCGCAGTACCCATAACCGGCGTGTGTGTATGACTAGATGTACGAATGTGTGTGAAGCAATAGAAGTATGTAAGGATCGTAGCAGGTGGCGTTCTGTAGTTTCTGCCTAACCCCATGGGTAAAAGGCGTGTGTTTATGTATGTATGTAATATATAATAGTGATAATTATGCTCGAGATTTCAGGAGTCGCAGTCTGTTTTGATTCAAGGCAAATTAAAAACATAATAACAACGAAATTCATCCAAATTGTTTTCTCAAAATAGCTCAAGCTCTGGAGAATGTCAATAATGATACCACTGTATTAATTGTGTGGGCGGAAATGACTCAATAGAGAGAAATCTGAGATAAGTAAGTACTTGTAAAAAAAACAAGATTGGGCTAATACCAGTAATCCTACGTAGTTCTAAGATAATTGATCTATCTATACCAATGTTATAAAGAGGAAAGATTTTTTTGTTTGTGTGTTTGTTTGTACCAAATAGGCTCCAAAACTACTGGACCGATTTCAAAAATTCTTTCACCGTTGGGAAGCTACAATATCCCCGGGTGACATAGGCTACTTTTTATCCCTGTGTTCCCACGGGAACAGGAACTACGCGGGTGAAACCGCGAGGCGTCCGCTAGTGCTTAATAAAGCGCGAGGGATTCGTTTGATCTTTACATTTAAATGTAATCCAAGTCAGTCCTCCAACTCGATTTCTTCTCGAAGCATCAATTTGACAGCTTATTATTTGCTGGCTTCTTCCCGCGGGTTTGCCCCCGTTGAAAGTGTTTTATTTTCTCGTGGGAACATTATACCGGGTTACAAGTGTAGCATATGTGCTATATCCTATATCAGTATAACCTAAAAACAAACATAAATCTTGGTTAACCACAAAAATAATAATAGGTATCTACAGAAAAACTATGCGAAAACCGGCTAAGTGCGATTCGGACTCGCGTACGAAAGATTCCGTACCATTATCGCAAAAAACGGCAAAAAATCAGTTTTGTTGTATGGGAGCCCCCCTTAATTATTTAATTTATTATGTTTTTGCATTTGTTCTTATAGCGGCAATAGAAATACATCATCTGTGAAAATTCCAACTGTCTACCTATCACGGTTCATGAGATACAGCATGGTGACAGACAGACGGACCGCAGAGTCTTAGTAATAGGGTCCCGTTTTTACCCTTTGCGTATGGAATCGTAAAAAGAATTCAGTTTTTAGTTAACGAGTATTAGAAACACTCAAGTGAACACTAAAAAATAAAATGGCCGCTTGCAAAATACACCACTGGCCGTTCAGCTATGTTAGTTTCACTGTTTTTTGCCAAACGAAATTGTACTGTTGAATTGAAAATATATTTTCCTATAAAAAGCGAGCCGAACTAGTTTTATTTTAGTGTACCGTTGATTATTATGGTTTTTGCGTTTGCATTTGCGTTTAGGGATATTTTTTTATTAAGTCATTTTCCGTTTACTACTGCTAACAAGAGAGAGCAGTGGTGGACCCAGTGGTATCGGCCGCGACTTGCAAGTTATTGGTCGTGGGTTTGAACCCAGGCAGGCGCTTTACTTTGTGTAAATTATTTCATCACCACTGCTCTCAAAACGGTGAAGGAACCTGGCGTGGCCTAGAACCAAAAATTCGTAGACATACATGTGGCATCCACCAACCCGCACTGGACCCGCGTGGTGGATTACGGCCCATTCCTTCTCACAGAGCACAATGAACATTAAAAAACTCTGATGATGATGATACTGACTACTAACAAAACAATCAAGCAAACTGGATGACCGGTTGATGTGGCAACGCTTGGAGGAGTCCTATGTCCAGCAGTGGACGTCTTTTGGTTGAAGTAATTTACAGCCGTATCCTTAACACCCGGTATTTTTCTCGATAAACTACTTACAGAAACTTAAAAAATCATTACTCAGAAACGTATCGAATTTTGTAAGGTAACTTGTATTTTTATTCCAGCACAAATAAAGGGCCGGTAAACCCCAATAAGCTGATAAGATTCCGGGACAAACACACAACGGTCCATGTCGGAAAATTTCAATAGCTATTGAATTAAGTATTGTCGTCCAAGGGAGACCAATATGACACGTGTTTCAGGACGCATACCTCGGGGTCCAGACCTCTCGGGCGACGTGACCCCACTGCGGAATGCGCCACTCCACACCTCCGACACTGATCTATTGAATCATTTCAAGCGATTGTGTGCGCGATAATACCGCACTACTGGTATTATGACCCTCGTTTGAACTGATTGTCCGGCCATGCTCCATGAATTTGTAGATGTAACTCGCATTTCAAGTTGCTGCAAATAGCTTTGTTGATATCACTGAATAGCACGACACCTCGTATCACATCACACATCACATCACATCATCAGCCTATTAATGTTTCCACTGCTGGGACACAGGCCTCCTCTCTGTGAGAGGGAATGGGCCGTAATCCACCAAGCGGGCCCAGTGCGGGTTGGTGGATGTCCCATATCTTCGAATTTTTGGTTCTAGGACATGCCGGTTTCCTCACGATGTTTTCCTTCACCGTTTTTGAGAGCAGTGGTGAATAATTAATTTACACAAAGTAAAGCGCCTGCTTGGGCTCGAACCCACGACCTACAACTTGTAAGTCGCGGCCGATACCACTGGGCCACCACTGCTCTCGCCCCGTATATAACAAGCAAACTTAAATAAATTGTACCCATGAATATTTTGCTAACGAGAACTCAACGAGTGTAAAACTTTCAAACAAAAATATAATTTGAAAATTTTATTATTCAAACTATTGAATCGTGAAAAGCTTAAATAAAGGCAGTAATACACAATTTTATTGGCCGCCATTTAAAAGCAAGCGGCGTCGCCGCGTTGGAGCGGCGAAAAACAAAAAATGCCCAGTTGCATTTCAAATTAAGCCAGCTCGACCTTTAGGAAAGCGAATTCAAATTTTTCAGTGGACACAGTAAAAATGCTCGTGAAACAGCTAACCTCTTTGCGGGTGAGTGGGGGCGTCGCGTTTATTGGGACAATGAAATTAGCATAGTAATGAAAAATATTGGTCGACTGTGCCGCGGTCGCGCTTCCTCCGCACCCAATTTGTCAGCGGCCGAGAGTAAAACAAAATTACATAGTATGGCCGTGTTTACAGCGCGCACTGTTACTAAATTAAGTGAGCTCTGTCACGCGCTGCGGTCGTATGTCCCATCACTATTTTATTGGGAGAATCGATGAGTTTTTTGAGATTAACTGTTTCGGGTATGAGATTTATTTGCGAAAACAATGCAATTTATTTCTGAAAATAATTGAGTTTATAGTTTAAATAGAATATGTTTCGTTATGATTTCAAATAACATTTGTTGTTACGTCATTTTATAGCTAGTTCCTATAATAACAGTGAATGTTAACAGTTCCCTATGAAAACAGGCACTCCAGTTAGATGAAGCACTTAAAAAGAATCGAGCAATCAAAGCGAAATTAAAACAAGTTGAAAAGGAAGTAAAAAAAAACCTCTTTTTCAGTTCGATGTGGATAAATTGAAGCAAAAGCTGGTAGAAGGTGGAACGGTAATTAAATTTGATCTTTACAAAACCTTGGCAGGACGATTTTAAGCGAGTCGGAAACCGAGATTGCAATTAAGATATTAAAGAAAGCTTACGGGTAAAAAAATACTTAAGGGCTTCATTCACATAATTTTCTAATAATTTCCATCGATTTTGGCTCAGTAGGTAAACAGAATCTATGCGCAGAAACTTTTTACTAATACTTTTACAATAAATCCTAACTGAAACTGACATAAAATATTGTAATTTTGACAAATTTCGTTTTATAATCAGAGCGCACTCTAATATTGAGCATAAAATGTCAATCACAATCTTAACTAACATTATAAAGAGAGAGCCTGAATTTTCTGAGTTTGTTCAGACGTATATATCTCTGGAACCACTAAACCTTTATGCAAAAAGTTTTACCACATAAACATTTACATTATTCCAGATGATCACAGGCACTTGTCCCACCGCCGATGTGTGAGCGATCAGTGACTATGTTTTCGCTGAAGAAACGTACAAAATATATAAGATCTTGTGTCACCAAAAGAGACACATATAGTAATAGTTGATCGCTGGCTGTTCACACTGCCGACGCGGACGAGTACTCTCTCACCACGAGTTTGTCGCAGGGACAAGAGCTATCAAAGTTATACTCGCTCAGCGATGCTCGCTTGCTCGCTTGGCGGTCAGAACTTATGCTGAGAGACTAACTAGCGGGGCGAGCACGGCCTACTGTGACAGGCTTGACTCACACATTTTAAAAGCAAAAACTAAGGAATACTTCAAGATACGCACAATTTTTATGTATAAAAATTATCGACATAACTTTTGAACATTTTCCGCGCTGCTTGCACAACTAAACAGACAAACAGACAACAATTCCAAAAATGCTTGAAATGGGTTCTGTTGGTTATCTTTTAACACCCTGGCTATTTATTTTTTAATATTTTCGATGTACATAAACGACTTATCTTAAGATTTTATATGTTGATTCAATTAGGATGAACTAAATAACGTCACAATTATATTTGGAACGTTAACTAAGTTCCAAAAGTATAGCTAACAAACTTTGACAGCTATACTTTTGGACCATAGTCAACGTTCCAAGTTTAAACTAACATTAATTAGTTTATACTCATTGTAAGCGCACGTCGCATTAGTGTTAAAAACACACATTTATTTCTCTTCGTTGCTCCAATTTTATGTAAAATATACTGTAGGTAATAGACAGATCAATGCCATATAATTTATTAATGTACTTGACAGATATTTACAATAATCTATAAAAACCTTTCCTTGAATGTTGTTCATAGGGACTTTGTAAGGGCTGCAATGAGCCAAAGAGATTAGCCCCAAAAGCACAACACTGTGGACATCAACAAAATATTGTACACCACTGACTGAAAAAATTGCTGCGAAAAAAGCGGGCAACAATGTAAAATAAAATTCGACCACGTCAGTCTCAGGTCGTCACCGATGACAGCCAATATTTTATAACTGGGCTACAACACAAAACAATACCAATAGGTAGGTGTGCCTATGCCTACTGCATTATAAATCCAATAGTGGTTTGTGTGTATGATGCAATTTTTCTGTTGTTATTTTATCTGTCATCATCATCGTAATCCTGGTGTTAGCATTGGAAGTACGGGTGACGTCATTTAATCATGAACTTTCACTTTTAAGCACATGCAAAATACAAACTGTCATATTTATTAAGCATCTACCGACAAATGTCTAAGTACCTACCTAAATTATTATTGTGTTGTCAAATACCTACAATTATTAGAGTATAATATCCACCTGAGTAAATATTGTTGTGAAAATAGGAAATAACTCGAAATTTACATTAAAGCCACATTGATGAAGTTCCTTTACAGTGTTACGTAATTTGTAATGATCATTGCGATGTATTCTGGATTTTATATTGCTATTTTAGTATTATAAGTCCTTTGAGACAATTAGTCCAAGACTGTCGGTTAGTATCAATATTCTTTCGAATTTAGAAAGAATAACTACATAGACGATATTAAATTCCTTTATTCTCTTGATAAGTTTTAAAAAGGTTTCATTACTCAAGAATTGATTATTACTAATTGTGAGATTATTTATAGAAATATAGAAAATGGTGGGGACTTTTGACAGGTCGACTCATTATTATAAATAGTGTTTAATTCGGAAGTTGACTAGCACTTTTGCTGTGAAATATGGACTACACAAGTTTCACGTAAGTTATTTGATATTATAACTTGATTATTGCCAATAGTTGTATTGAAACTCTATCTGTATCATATTATGGCCTTTATTCCTAATGATGTTAAATTAATTTATTTAAGGGCTAGTCATGTTCTTTGCCTTACCCTTGTTGTTTTGATTATGTAACATTGTGAAATACTACAAGATTTACATATAATAGTAATTATAGAATTAGATCGATATTGTAGTAAACAATATTTATATGATTGTAAAATATATCTAAAAATACTTTTACAACCATAGTTGCTTCCGTGGAGTTTCTTGCCTTTCTTCTTCACGAGAACTAGGTCTAGCGAACGGGCGGTAAGCTCTCTGAGCCTCAATATGAATTAATTGACAAGCCTAATTGAAATAAATACCTGGTCTTGTCTTTTTGTGTTTTTCTTCATGAAACTTTTCCCTTAAAAACCACATACATAGGAACTCTGATACACAATAAATAACCATATTGACATATATCAATACTTTTATATGGAGTTCCTTCATTTTTCTAACACATAATACACATGTAACTAAAAGAGTTATAAAAATAATTGTGAATGGGTGGAAAGGGAGGAGACGGCCAAACAAAAGATGGATGGACTGTGTGAGGAGTGATATGAAAGAAAAGGGAGTCAGTGATGGCGTGACGGGGTACAGGACGGTATGGAAGAGGAAAACGTGTTCCGCCGACCCCAAGTAACATGGGACAAGGGCAGGAAGATGATGATCGTTATTGTAATCATTATTTTAGCCGAAAGACGTCCACTGCTGAACATAGGCATACCACCAATGTCTCGTGCGTCTCGTATCTACCGGATTCCCGCAACCCTAACCAGAGGCTTTAAACAAGTGGGATTCGATGTCAGCGAAGGCGATAGTCGAAATGTAATCATGTGGATTGATCACGTGATTTTCCGATATCGCTTGTCAATCCCATACAAATTTGCCTTTTTGACAATCGCTATCGCCACGCTCTCGATAGAATTCCAAATCGATAGAATCACGAGAATCTACTGCCGCACTACTATGGCATTGGTTTACATGCGAAAAAATGCTTAAAGGGACCCTACGTGTTTTAGGAAACGCTACATGGCTCCACCATTCACAGCCTTGCTGTTGACCAAATCTCTCTTGTCATCACAGTAACTCATACGTTGTGAGAAAGTCTTTTTCTGAAGCTCGTAAGGTGTTTAAAAGGCATCCCATAAGGTGAACCAAAGATCTGGTGAAGGCTAGATGTGAGACGCACAAAACCTATGTTAAACAATGTACATCTTTCGGCTGACATGATAATTATGACGCTTCCTCACCTTAACATACTCACTGCACTTGTCTTGGACCTCAGGTTTAAGGCACTTGTCCCAACGCCAATCAGCGAGAAGCGATTAGAGCTAGAAAATAGATACGAGTTGGTGAATAGCGAGAAGTGAGTGTGTAGTTCCGATAGATTTGTCGCATGGCTATAAGCGAGTGTTCTTGTACGACGGGCGATAACGCGCAAAACTGCACACGTTGGTTGGTTGGTTGGTCTCTCGGCGTGAGTTCTGACCGCCAAGCGACCATCGCTGAGTGAGTATATCTTTGATGGCTCTTGTCAATGCGATCAACTATTAAAATAATATATGTCTCTTTTATTGACACGGGATCTATATCTTTTGTCCGTTTCTTCAGCGAGAAAATAGTCAATAGCTTATCGCTTCTCCGGCGGCTGTGGGACAAGTGCCATACGGTTAAATTGACAATATTTTTAATTAGCACACATAATCACATTTTGACAACCAAAAATTAAGATTACGCAACTGAAATCTCAAGTCGGTATGTGCCGCAATTTTTTGGTTCTAACAAAATTGTCATAAAAATTGTCAAGGTGATTGCACAAAGACTGATGCTCGTGATTTTGTTGTTTGTTCAGTGATAACGCCACCGTCACTCCAGAGTCCTGCACTATACAATAGCTAATGAAGTCTGTCAATGGGCAATCGTATTACCTACTCGGTATCTGAAATGTGTAGGACAGGCAGCAAGCTACCTCATAGGGTACTAATATTCAGTTGCATTCGGTTAAACTGTAAATCGGCCTGTTAACTTCTCGTACAGGGTTTTCTGTCAATGCAATCAAAGACTTGAAGAACTTTTACAAAGGATATATTGTAAAAGAAAACCACATACAAAATATATGACGGCAGCCATTAGGCGATCAGATTAGCGTATCAAAAAGTAATTCTCCATTCCAAAACCTATGACAGTAGAATGAGAAGAGAACCATGAATCAAACAGTGACTGTACAAAGAAGGTCAACATTCAACACGGCCTTAGCATTGTGGGAAAAGGGTGGCAGATATTGAGCATAATAAACTGATCATTATATCAGCACTAGTTTCTGCCAGCAGTTTCGCAGCCCGCGTGAAAGTCGAAAATTATCCTGAGGGAAAAAACTCCCGGGCTAAAAAGTAACCTATGAGCTATTCCTGACTATAATCTATCTCTGTGCCAAATTTCATCACGATCCGTTCAGTCATTCTGTCGTGAAGAATTAACAAACAGACACACATGCGAAGTGTGATTATTAGACTCGAGATTTCACGAGTCGCAGTTTGTTTTGATTCAAGCCAAATTAAAAGCATATCTAATAACAACGAAAATCATCCAAATTGTTTTCTCAAAATAGCTCAAGCTCTGAAGAATGTCAATTATGTTCTACCACTATATTAATTATGTGGGCGGAAATGACTCAACAGAGACGAAATCTCAGATAAGTACGTATTCATAAAAGATTCAAGCCAGAAGAACTGAGCTAATATCAGTCTTCCTACGTAGTTCTAAGATTATTGATGATAAATAAAGCGCCAAGGATTCGTTTGACCTTTACATTTAAGGTTACACTAGTCAATCATTCTTCCATACAAACGTAGACTGGCGATTACTCCACTGATTGACGATGTATGACGACTAAATATACATTTAGTCGTTTTTTCATGATATCAAGGTTCCCAAAGGTCTGTTTATAAAATTTCGCGCTCGTTTTCGTCTTAAATGATCATCCATTTCGCTACAGACTTGCAAAAGTGCTAATTCGTACGCGAACTAGCTCCTTACTGCTCATCATCATATTTCGCACGTGTTGTCGGATGAGATAGCATGCATTTTAACCCCGTGCACAAAATAGTTCGTGCCGTCGACTAGGGCAACCTTAAATATAATCCAAGTCAGTACTCTTCTTCTCAAGGCATCAAATTGACAGCTTATTATTTGCTAGCTGCTTCCCGCGGTTTCACCCGTGTGGAAAGTGTTTTATTTTCTCGTGGGCACATTACACCGGGATAAAAGACTATAATCTATCTCTGTGCCAAATTTCATTGGGACTTCTCTTTCTAATTCTCAACTAGGACGCTTTTTAACTTCGTCTCTGATCGAGAAATTAAAAGATTTTTTTTTTTATAAAAAAAATAAATAGACAAATTACATGCATATTCCTTATTTCAGTCTTAACTTAAAACAAACAGAAGTCGTAGTTAACCACAAAAATAACAGTAGGAATCTACTGAAAAATAATGCAAAAAACCGGCTAAGTGCAAGTCGAACTCACGCACGAAGGGTTACCATCGCGGCAAAAAAATCACATTTTTTGTATAGAACCCCATTAAAATATTTATTTTATTATGTTTTAGTATTTATTGTTATAGCGGCAATAGAAATACATCATCTTTGAAAATTCCAACTGTCTACCTATCACGGTTCATGAGATACAGCATGGTGACAGACAGACAGACAGACGGACCGCGGAGTCTTAGTCCGCGGTCCCGTTTTTACCCTTTGCGTATGGAACCCTAAAAAGAATTCAGTTTTTAGTATACGAGTATTAGAAACACTCAAGTGAACACTAAAAATTAAAATGGCCGCTTGCAAAATACACCACTGGCCGTTCAGCTATGTTAGTTTCACTGTTTTTTTGCCAAACGAAATTGTACTGTTGAATTGAAAATATATTTTGTCCCATAAAAAGCGAGCCGAACTAGTTTTATTTTAGTGTACCGTTGATTATTATGGTTTTTGCGTTTGCATTTGCGTTTAGGGATACTTTTTTTTATTTTGTCATTTTGCGGTTACTACTGCTAACAAAAGAAAACAGCGTTAACCCAGTGGTATCGGCCGCGACTTTCAAGTAGTTGGTCGTGGTTTCGAACCCAGGCAAGCGCTTTACTTTGTGTAAATTATTTCATCACCACTGCTCTCAAAACAGTGAAGGAACCTGGCGTGCCCTAGAACCAAAAATTCAAAGACATGTGACATCCACCAACCCGCACTGGACCCGCGTGGTGGATTACGGTCCATTCCTTCTCACAGAGCACAATGAACATTAAAAAACTCTGATGATGATGATATTGACTACTAAAAAAACAATCAAGCAAACTGGACGACCGGTTGATGTGGCAACGCTTGGAGGAGTCCTATATCCAGCAGTGGACGTCTTTTGGTTGAAGTAATTTACAGCCGTATCCTTAACACCCGGTATTTTTCTCGATAAACTACTAACAGAAACTTAAAAAAACATTTCTCAGAAACGTATCAGAATTTGTAAGATAACTTGTATTTTGATTACAGCACAAATAAAGGGCCGGTATACCCCAATAAGCTGATAAGATTCCGGGACAAACACACAACGGTCCATGTTAGAAAATTTCAATAGCTATTGAATTAAGTATTGTCGTCCAAGGGAGGGCAATATGACACGTGTTTCAGGGCGCATACCTCGGGGTCCAGACCTCTCGGGCGACGTGACCTCACTGCGGAATGCGGCACTCCACACCTCCGACACTGATCTATTGAATCATTTCAAGCGATTGTGTGCGCGATAATACCGCACTACTGGTATTATGACCCTCGTTTGAACTGATTGTCCGGCCATGCTCCATGAATTTGTAGATGTAACTCGCATTTCAAGTTGCTGCAAATAGCTTTGTTGATATCACTGAATAGCACGACGCCCTGTATATAACAAGCAAACTAAACTAAATTATATCCATGAATATTTTGCTAACGAGAACTCAACGAGTGTAAAACTTTCAAACAAAAATATAATTTGAAAATTTATTATTCAAACTATTGAATCGTGAAAAGCTTAAATAAAGGCAGTAATACACAATTTTATTGGAGGCCATTTAAAAGCAAGCGGCGTCATCGCGTGGGAGCGGCGAAAAACTAAAAATGCCCAGTTGCATTTCAAATTAAGCCAGCCCGACCTTTTGGAAAGCGAATTCAAATTTTTCAGTGGACACAGTAAAAATGCTCGTGAAACAGCTAACCTCTTTGCGGGTGAGTGGGGGCGTCGCGTTTATTGGGACAATGAAATTAGCATAGTAATGAAAAATATTGGTCGACTGTGCCGCGGTCGCGCTTCCTCCGCACCCAATTTGTCAGCGGCCGAGAGTAAAACAAAATTACATAGTATGGCCGTGTTTACAG
Source organism: Orthosia gothica (assembly GCA_949775005.1). Lineage (NCBI taxonomy): Eukaryota > Metazoa > Arthropoda > Insecta > Lepidoptera > Noctuidae > Orthosia > Orthosia gothica. The sequence continues at coordinate 7,470,576 of OX459065.1, read as the reverse complement.
CGCGCACTGTCACTCTGCGGTCGTATGTCCCATCACTATTTTATTGGGAGAATCGATGAGTTTTTTGAGATTAACTGTTTCGGGTATGAGATCTATTTGCGAAAACAATGCAATTAATTTCTGAAAGTAATTGAGTTTATATTTCAAACTGAATATGTTTTGTAATGATTTCAAATAACAACAGTTGTTACGTCATTTTATAGCTAGTTCCTATAATAACAGTGAATGTTAACAGTTCCCTATGAAAACAGGCACTCCAGTTAGATGAAGCACTTAAAAAGAATCGAGCAATCAAAGCGAAATTAAAACAAGTTTAAAAGGAAGTAAAAAAAACTCTTTTTCAATTCGATGTGGATAAATTGAAGTAAAAGCTGGTGGAAGGTGGAACGGTAATTAAATTTGATCTTTGCAAAACCTTGGCAGGACGATTTTAAGCGAGTCGGAAACCGAGATTGCAATTAAGATATTAGAGAAAGCTAACAGTTAAAAATAACTTAAGGGCTTCATTCGCTTAATTTTCTAATAATTTTCATCGATTTTGGCTCAGTAGGTAAACAGAGTCTATGCGCAGAAACTTTTAACTAATACTTTTACAACTTTCACAATAAATCCTAACTGAAACTGACATAAAATATTGTAATTTTGACAAATTTCGTTTTATAATCAGAGCGCACTCTAATATTGAGCTTAAAATGTCAATCACAATCTTAACTAACATTATAAAGAGAGAGCCTGAATTTTGTGAGTTTGTTCAGACGTGAAGGGTAATCTCTGGAACCACTAAACCTATTTACAATAATCTTTTACCACGTAAACATTTACTATATTCCAGATGGTCATAGGCACTTGTCGCACAGCCGAAGCGATTGGCTATCGACTATTTTCACGTATAAGAAACGTACAAAAGATATAAGAACCCGTGTCACTAAAAGAGACACATATAGTAATAGTTGATCGCTGGCTGTTCACACTGCCGGCGAGTACTTTTTCACACAAGTTTGTCGCGAGCGAGAGCTATCAAAGTTATATTCGCTTAGCGATGCTCTCTTGCTCGCTTGGCAGTCAGAACTCACGCTGAGAGACCAACCAGCGGGGCAGCATCGCCTACTGTGACAGGCTTGAGTCACACATTTTTATCACAGTATGATGATAAAATGCGTGACCAAAGACTATCACAGAGGCCGTGCTCGCCCGGCAGCAGTCATTTCTACTTACAGTGCGGCCGCCCCAAACGAGTGTTGCGAGTAATCGCCCGTCGAACAATAACACTCGCTAATAGCCGAGCGACAAAACTATCGGCAGGCTTATTACGTATAATTTGCAAGAGTAAAACGATAGCGATTTTGTAGCGGTTTTTAGGGTTCCGTACCCAAAGGGTAAAAACGGGACCCTATTACTGAGACTCCGCGGTCCGTCTGTCTGTCGGTCTGTCACCAGGCTGTATCTCATGAACCGTGATAGCTAGACAGTTGAAATTTTCACAGATGATGTATTTCGGTTGCCACTATAACAACAAATACTAAAAACAGAATAAAATAAATATTTAAGTGGGGCTCACATACAACAAACGTGTTTTTTTGCTGGTTTTTTGCGATAATTGTACGGAACCCTTCGTGAGCGAGTACGACTCGCATTTGGCCGGTTTTTTTTTAAATAAATTCATATGACAAACACCGAGCGATTAGCAAACGACAATCGTTTGCTAATCGCTCGGACCTACCATACCTACTTCTGCAGGTAATTCCGACTTTTATGACATGTAGCGTTTGATCGCTACCTTTTTGCTCTTGCAAAATATACGTAATAAGCCTGCGGAACTAAACACTCGCTACTCGCTGATCGTTGGCGATGGGAGTGCCATAGGTCGAGCATTGTTATGACCAAGACAAACACGGGGCTTGCCACTAGTATTTAAATAAAACTTGTAACTACCTAAAATACCTACCCATTTAGATAAGTACCCAAATAATTTTACCGTCTGACTCAATTTATACTAAATGAATTAAATCATTCAGTCTGCTGAGGAGTTACTCGGTATAAACTGTATGGATACTTGACCAGTTAATTGTACTTAACATTTTATTCAGCGAGCTCTTACTTAGCCGCTTCGAGTCAGCAGAATACCCGAGAGCCATGAATAATGTAGAATGCACGGCACAATTTTAATGTATTCCGGATTTATTTATTCGTGTAGAACAAAGGGCTTTTGGGTGTTACGGGACGATTTAATATCGGTCTACTTTTTTGACATTTTGAACTTTTTTTCAAATGCTATTTTGTGGCGAGCGTTCGATCAATTTTGTTGAAGATGAGGGTGATTAGTGAAGCAATGGCTATTATAGAAGCGTGGAAGAAGATTAATATACGTGTATTCTCTACCCCGCACCGTCTCTAAAAATTCCGAAATATGTCTTTTGGATATCGCTGCACATGCTGAGATAGAAGCCTTTTTGGTCTTGCACGGGGTTTAATTTTTGTATATTTGTTTTAATTTGTTGTTGCTTATTTCTCGTGTCGCCTGTGCGGGAAACAAATAATTATTTTGTCTTTCGTTCTTTCTTTAATCGGCGTTATCATTTAATGATCTTCAGATTAACTTAAAAATGTTTTCAACATTATTTTTACTCGACTACGGTGAAGTTAAAAGGAAGGGTTACGTTTTTGTTTGTTTGTATTAACGTATGTTCCTCCGCAGCGCCTAAACATTCATCCAATTTTGATGAAAAAGGTGTCAATCGGTTCGTTATTAAGTCCCGAGCAAAATAAGAAAAAAAGGAAAAAAATATTCCGTAGTCAGGTTACCTACAATTTTATTAAACTTTTTGTTATTGCAAGCAACGACACATTTGAGAAGTGACAAAGACGGCATAAGACTTTTTCAATGGCAATTAAAACTTGAGTTGCGTTGATAACTTTTGACATTCTCACAATTTTTTTGTAATTTTTAGGGTTCCGTAACCAAAGGGTAAAAACGGGACCCTATTATTAAGACTCCACTATCCGTCTGTGTGTCTGTCACTAGGCTGTATCTCATGAACCGTGATAGCTAGACAGTTGAAATTCTCACAGATGATGTATTTCTGTTGCCGCCATAACAACAAATACTAAAACAGAATAAAATAAATATTCAAGCAGGGCTCCGATATTTTTTGCCGTTTTTTTGCGATAATGGTACGGAACCCTTCGTGCGCGAGTCCGACTCGCACTTGGCCAGTTTTTCTAATAGGTATCGCCAAGCTTTCGATGATAAATTGTCAGTTGTCTAGGGCCTCAGTTTGTCACATTTTCACACCTTAACGGCTGAAAGGATTTGGATGAAACTTAGCATACGAGTAGATAAGGTTCTGTTTCTCCAGAGGTCCTAGACAAGTGGCATTCTATCATATAACGCGTGGCGCCTTAACGGCTGAAAGGATTTGGATGAAACTTAGCATACGAGTAGATAAGGTTCTGTTTCGCCAGAGGTCTTAGACAAGTGGCATTCTATCATATTATATTATGGGACTGATCCCTCCCTTAAATTTCGACTAACGCCTTCGCTAACATCGAATGCCACTTGTCTAGACTAGACTCAGAACATGATCCACCCGTGTGCTGGGATTAAAACAGATAGGACACTGGTATACCACGATATCTCATCATAAAAAATACAGTATCTAAAAATTACGTCACGATACCTCCTCTATCCTCGCATAACTCTTGGTTACTCGGCGCGAGTTTAGATAAGGTCTCTCTTGACAGTGGCCGACGGTAGCCCTCCGGCGACCGACCGGCGACCACCCGGTAACCACCCGGCCCGATACCGTACCTCTGCCGGATGAATTTATCTTCTCTTATTATGAAATATGTTACAGTAAAACAATGGATCCTTTTTTGTGGACTGTGATAGTTCTACATTTTTTTAGGGTTCTGTATTCGAAGGGTCTAAATGAAACCCTATTGCTGTCACTCAGGTGTCCGTGTGTCTGTCCGTCTGTCCAACAGTCCGTTTGTCCGTCGTCTGTCATAAAATGTTTTCCGAAGAATTTTTTGACTGCCTATTGACCTATGAACTTGAAATTTGGTGATAATGTTTTTTATTACGTATATTTTACTAATATATACCAATATATTAATAAATTGGTACGGAACACTAAATGTGTGAAGCCTGACACGCATTTGGACGGCTTTTTTTTATGTTAGGAGACGCTCATTAGATTGTTAATGTGTATCATTTGTAAGGGTTTGTGGTGATACACAGTTCCTTACTACTCTACTAGTCCGTAGTGTATCTATCTCACTCGCACGTTCGTTTAGTTATCCCCACTTTCACTCAATCAGACACATTCTCTTGCGCACCGCATCAGTCATGAGTCAGTTATACCAGAGCCATTGGCGAGTGTAGACGTGTTGCAGTTTGCAGTGTGGTCATATAATGCGTGTACGAGCTTGTGCATTGCCCCACAATATAACCAGTCACTACACAGTCCTTGGAGCATATAAGGGCTGATAGAGTAATAGTCATTCAGTCACCGCCTTACTCCACCTATCATCATCTCGCCTTGCCAGGTGTCTTGTCTAAAGTCGAGACAATCTAGGAAACTTGATGTTTACGAATGATACTCGTTGTTGTAGTGTATGGGTAATATTATATTGAATAAGGATTATGAATTTGATTTTTCGGAGACTTTCATACAAAGTTATCGCGAAATGTTAAATGAGAAACGTCATCGGACTTATAAAATATTTTATATGAGTTACAAGAGGAAACTTTATAAGTTAAACTTGAATAAGTTAAAATAGTAATTAATTAGGATTATAAAATAGATTTTTTGTTTATACGTTTATACAAAGTTATCGGCATGTAAAACGTCATCGGACTTTTTAGATTGTCACGACGTTTTCCACGACGTCGAAAACCTTCGTATGTCTTCGTATCTCAACATTTGACAAAGGAGAAGAGAGGCATGCTCAGCAGTGGGCAAAGTTGGACTGTGACGAACGCATTCAACCCGAATCTCTTCAAAGTTACAGTGAAAAATATATATTCTTCAAAAAAACTTATTATTTGGGTCGTGTGTATTCAAGAGGTTTGTTTGTTCATAAGGAGTTTCTTTGACCTCCAATTAACCCAGTGTTTACAGAAGACTGCGATACGCCGGTAAATTGAAAACATTCAATGAATTATTAGCTTCAAGCATGAACGCGTGAACATGAAACGCTGGTTAAAAACGAAACATGTAGAGGCATTAAATATCAATTTGCATATTTTTACTCCGTGCCATTTATCGGCGCCTTAAGAAAGCGTGTAAACATCGCCATAACTTTGCAGCACGCATAAAACTGTTCTAACCCTTAGCTTCTAAGGTTTTATCGAAGCACGCCAGAATCAATTTGTTGAAAATCTCAAAAGTCACGTTCTTAGCACGGCTTCACGCATAATCCAAAGATTCCTTTAATGAATGAGCTTCATAAAAGCTTTTTGGTTTATTGTAAACAAGGTAAGAATTCATTAGCCGCGCTAAGGTAACGGCTCGGGTCGCCTACGTGACTCAGGTGATAAAACTGCCAGACGACGTTTAAGGGCTGTCGTGGCCTTAAATTATTAAACGAAATTTTCCATCCTGCGTTTCACGAGATTGAAAGTAAGGCACTTGTGACAGTTTCCTCTCGACAATAAGGTGTCTACTGCCTCTCACAGTTTAAGGCACTTTTTAGGGTTCCGTAGCCAAATGGCAAAAAACGGAACCCTTATAGATTCGTCATGTCTGTCTGTCTGTCTGTCCGTCCGTATGTCACAGCCACTTTTTTCCGAAACTACTAGAACTATGCTGTTGAAACTTGGTAAGTAGATGTATTCTGTGAACCGCATTAAGATTTTCATACAAAAATAAAAATAAAACAATAAATTTTGGGGGTTCCCATACTTGAAACTAAAACTAAAAATATTTTTTTTCATCAAACCCATACGTGTGGGGTATCTGTGGATAGGACTTCAAAAATGATATAGAGGTTTCTAATATCATTTTTTTCTAAACTGAATAGTTTGCGCGAGAGACTTCCAAATTGGTAAAACGTGTGCCCCCCCCCCCCTGGAACTTCTAAAATAAGAGAGTGATAAAACTGAAAAAAATATATGATGTACATTACTATGTAAACTGCCAGGAAAAATTGGTTTGAACGAGATCTAGTCAGTAGTTTTTTTTTAATACGTCATAAATCGTAAGTAAGTACGGAACCCTTCGTGCGCGAGTCCGACTCGCACTTGGCCGGTTTTTTATAATAAACCAGCGTGCCACACGACAATAACCTCACTATGAACTATTCCAGGAATTGTTCTTCAATCCTCTTCATAAATAAAGCGGTAATCTTTTCCGCCTGGCTCAAATTGAATTTATAGTCAACAAAGCTGTTTCCTAGAGACCGCGAAAAGATAAACTGAGATTTGCCGGAGAGCAATTAAAACTTTACCTTAGAACTAACTTCGTTAGCGGACTAGTGTTGCCGGCGAGGGATTATAAACGCAGTCAAGAAATATGTCTGCTTCTACTTTTGAAGGCGAAAACGGTCGATCGAAGCGTCCAACTGGTAAATTAAACCAGAGACTTACAACTCTAATGAAAGTGTCGCGTGTAAATTTACACTCGCGCTGAGGCTATGTAACAGCGCGAACTTTAAGCACCAAATTAAGCGCATTGAAATGGGATTTCTTCAGTAAACGTTTATTCTAAATAACCTCGGGTTACCTTTATACCCAAAGCATTGCGTAAGATTTTGTAAGCCGTATGCTTGAATAAATATGAGCATATTTTTTGGGTTTACAAGAGTCTATCGCTATTCAAATAACGGATCAATGGTTCGTTACTTCAATAGGTATATTTTTCAAAGGCAGAGGCTTTATTCAATCCTAAACATATTTCAGTGTAAATGAATTGGCAAGAAACTGTCATAATATTAATATTTTTAAATAGTTCCCTAAGAGATTCACGGTGACTTAACTTATATACGGCTCTGACAGCTCTCTTTTGCAATATAAATATTGATTCAATGTCAGCCGCTCGACCCCACAGTAAAATACCGTATGACATTATGCTGTGAAAGTAACTAAAATAGCCCAAACGCGCGGTTTCTACATCCGTTAACTGTCTTATCTTTCTAACAGCATAATGTCTGTAATAAGCGCCTGAGCTTAGCCGACCCGAAAGAGATGTTATGTGAGGACCCCATTGCAATTTTCGTCTAGAGTGATTCCTAGGAAAACTGTTTGATTTACAAAGTCCAGCATTTCGCCATTCAATATGATATCGCATTCGGTACTTCTAACATTCGGCAATGTGAATCTAATACATTTGGTTTTTTTTTTCATTTAGTACCAAATTGTTTGCTGTGAACCAATTTTGTACCTGATAAAAACCGTTCTGTTGATCATAAAATAAAGAAATGTTTGTTAAAATGACGCAACAATTGGTTGAGCATTAACTTTTCGAAGACCTTACTGAGAACCGGCAGAATTGACACTGGCCTATAATTATTGGCTTCTTTGCTATCCCCGGATTCAAACAATAGAACTACCTTACTGTGTTTCATGAGGTCCGGAAAAACTCCTTGCTCGACACTAGTGTTAAATATGAAAGCTAAATAGGGTGCAACAGTTTCAATTATTGGTTTACACACTTTTACAGATAGTCCCCAAAGATCTTCTGTTGATTTAATTTTAAGATCTTTTAAAGCTTTTAAAATAGCCTGGGGGTATTTATGTTGAAATTTGAACTCCGATTTTTAAGTAAGGCAGCAGACAGAGCGGGTGAGGAGTTTAAGGCTGCTGTAGTTTTAAGTGGAATATTTACAAAAAAGTTTTCAAATTCCTGAGCTACTTCTATATCTGAGTGTGTGGGGCCATGTGCAGTCGCTAAATTAAATTCAGTATTACGCTGTTTTTTCCTACCTGTTTCATTAGTTATTATTTTCCAGGTAGTTTTTATTTTATCGTCTGCTGATTTTATTTTATTGCTAATATACAGCGCTTTAGCTATTTTGCATGCAATCTTAAAGGTTTTTGAATATTTCGCAACACCTTTATCAAAACTTGTATTATTCATATGTTGCTTTAGGCCATAGAGTTCATAAAGTTTTTCCCTGCTTTAACGTATGCCTGGAGTCACCCAATCGCTAAATTAAAACTTGGTATAAATATTTTTTGCTTTCAGTGGAAAAGTGTAATTGAATTGCGTGTTGAGTACTTTAAAAAACTCGGCATAGAACTCATTTGGGTCATCTATATTAATAAAGTTTTGAACACATAATTTACTAGTCAAGGTTTTATTCAATTTTTCTAAATTTTTACATGTAATTAATTGGTCTAAATTTTATTTGCATTTTTTGGAAAGGTATGTAGGTGCTAAACGTTACTGTTTGTCCACTGTGATCAGATGTTAATTTATTTATAATTTCTTTATTTAGGCAATCACAATTATAAAAACACGTTATCTATGAAAGTCGCAGAAGAAGCTGTCACTCTAGTTGGCTCCACAAAAACATTTGCTAGATTAAATTATTTAAAAAAACCCAATAAACTGATACTGTTAGAGTTATTTTCTAATAATTAATTATTAAAATCGCAGCATATGACGATTGATTTACTACTAGTACTAACTTTTTTTTAACACATCTTCCATTATAGAGTCAAACACAGATAGATTCTGGTAACTTGAAGGTCTGTAGACACATACGAGTACTACAACATGCTTATCAAGCTCAACACAGGACAATTCACCGGTGTGTTCAACCGACAGTCTAAGTTACATGGGACAAGGGCAGGAAGATGATGATCATCATAGTTATCATTATTTTAACCGAAAGACGTCCACTGCTGAACATAGGCCTTCCGAAAATGTCTCGTGCGTCTCACATCCACCGGATTGCCGCAACCCTAACAAGAGTCTCCATACAAGTGGCATTTGATGTCAGCGAAGGCGTTAATTGAAATGTCAAGATGTGATCAGGTGATTTTTTGATATCGCTTGTCAATCCCATACATTTTTGCCTTTTTGACAATCGCTATTGCCACGCTCTTGATGATAGAATCACGAGAATCTACTGCCGCACTACTATCGCATTGGTTTACGTGCGAGCAAAATGCTTAAAGGGAACCTACATGTTTTAGGAAACGGTCCATGGCTCCACAATTCACAGCCTTACTGTTGACCAAATCTTTCTCATCATCACAGTAACTCATACGTTGTGTGAAAGTCTCTTTCTGAAGCTCGTAAGGTATGTAAAAGGCATCTCATCGTGAAGATCTGGTGAAGGCTACAGGCATCCGCTGGATGTGAGACGCACAAAACCGGTTATTGACACGACGCTTGAGGAAGGCCTATGTTCAGCAGTGTACATGATAATGATGATGCTATCTTACCTTAACATACTCACTACACTTGTCTTGGACATCAGGTTTAAGGCACTTGTCCCACCACCGATCAGCGAGCAGCGATTAGAGCTAGAAACTAGATACGAGTAGCGAGTAGCGAGAAGCGAGTTTGTAGATCCGATAGATTTGCCACTTGGCTATAAGCGAGAGTTCTTGGGCGACTGGTGATTACTCGCACCACTCGCTCGGGGCGGCCAGTCCTGCGCAAAACTGCACACGTTGGTTGGTTCCATCACTGAGATAGTATCGCTGAGCGAGTATATCTGTGATAGCTCTTATCGCTGCGATGACCTATTAACACAAATGTCCGCGACGAGGCGTCACATAGCTTATAGTTTATATACTCTTTTATATACTATCGATAGACATGAAATACTATAAGTAAGAAATGTATGTAATAGCATAGGTAAATAAAAAGTTTATTTATTTTCGTTTAGGCCCCCTCATAAAAGCAGGGGCGCAGGTAGCGGTATGTGCGATCTACTCACGTACCAATCATATTATTTACCTTACACACATTAGTTTGTTAGGAAACACAATCTAGGTGTTCTAGCTTGGATACCCTAAGGCTATGACTGAAAAACAGTACATAACAACGGTACATAGCCAAGGATAACATAGTTTCACCCTGGAACGGTTCAATCTTTCGGTTTATAGCATAAGTTTGTAATGAAATCTATTAAAGGGCAATCCACAGACATAAATCTAACTAGATGAAGCAATTGTATGCACTTCGCGTGCCAAAAAACCGAGTAAAGTTACGATCTATGATCATAATCTGAGCTTTTCACCTAGCATTATCGGCAACGGAAATCCACCGAAATCTAGAAAAATGCCATTTTATGCCATGTTGAGCTGTAAAGAATGTATAGAAAAAGTTGGCCGAGGCATTGGAAATTTTTCTTTCATTGCTAAGTAAATTTGTTTTTAATTTGTTTGTGAAAAAGTGGCACGCTTGGTTTTCATACAGATAGAGGGATTTGCGTTATCTATTTAGATTTATATCTGTGGGGCAATCGTATTACCTACTCGGTAACTGAGATGTGTAGGTCAGGCAGCAACCTGTCTCGTAGGGTACTGATATTCAGTTGCATTCGTTTAAACTGTAAACCGGCCTCAAAATTGTGGGAAAAGTTCGACAGATATTGAGCATAATAAACGAATGAAATAAACGAAATAATAATAAACGAAATAATAATAGAAAAAATAATAAACGAAATAATAAACGAAATATGTAGAAAGAAACCAAAAAAAATGATTTGTGACCCGCACAGGAGACACGAGAGATATGCATAAAATTAAACAAAAATAAAAAAAAAACCCCGTGCGAGACGAAAAAGGCTCCTATGTATCCGCGTGAGAGTCGAAAATTATCCCGAGGGAAAATATTCCCCGGATAAAAGTATCCTGTGTACTATTTCTGACTATAATCTATCTCTGTGCCATTTTTCATCCAGATCCGTTCAGCCGTTCTGGCGTGAAGAATTAACAAACACACCCACAAACTTTCGCTTTTATAATATTAGTGTGAATTGTGATTATTAGGCTCGAGAATTCAGGAGTCGCAGTCTGTTTTGATTCAAGGCTAATTAAAAACATAATCACAACGAAAATCATCCAAATTGTTTTCTTAAAATAACACCAGCTCTAAATAATGTCAATTATGATCTACCATTTTATTAATTGTGTGGGTGGAAATGACTTAATAGACGAAATCTCAGATAAGTAAGAATTCATAAAAGATTCAAGCCAGAAGAACTGTGCTAATATCAGTCTTCCTACGTAGTTCTAAGATAATTAAAGCGCCAAGGATTCGTTTGACCTTTACATTTAAGGTTACACTAGTCGATCATTCTTCCATACAAACGTAGTCTGGCGATTACTCCACTGTTTGACGATGTATGACGACTAAATATACATTTAGTCGTTTTTTGTCTGGTCTGTTTATAAAATTTCGCGCTCGTTTTCGTCTTAAAGGATCATCCATTTCGCTACAGACTTGCAAAAGTGCTAATTCGTACGCAAATTAGCTCCTTACTGCTCATCACATCATCTATCTCTTTCGCACGTGTTGTCTGATGAGATAGCATGCATTTTAACCCCGTGCACAAAATAGTTCGTGCCGTCGACTAGGGCATCCTTAAAGATAATCCAAGTCAGTACTCTTCTTCTCAAGGCATCAAATTGACAGCTTGTTATTTGCTAGCTGCTTCCCGTGGTTTCACCCGTGTGGAAAGTGTTTTATTTTCTCGTGGGCACATTACACCGGGATAAAAGACTATAATCTATCTCTGTGCCAAATTTCATTGGGACTTCTCTTTCTAATTCTCAACTAGGACGCTTTTTAACTTCGTCTCTGATCGAGAAATTAAAAGAATTTTTTTATATAAAAAAATAAATAAACAAATTACATGCATATTCCTTATTTCAGTCTTAACTTAAAACAAACAGAAGTCGTAGTTAACCATAAAAATAACAGTAGGAATCTACTGAAAAATAATGCAAAAAACCGGCTAAGTGCAAGTCGAACTCACGCACGAAGGGTTACCATCGCGGCAAAAACATCACATTTTTTGTATAGAACCCCATTAAAATATTTATTTTATTATGTTTTAGTATTTATTGTTATAGCGGCAATAGAAATACATCGCCTGTGAAAATTCCAACTGTCTACCTATCACGGTTCATGAGATACAGCATGGTGACAGACAGACAGACAGACGGAGCGCGGAGTCTTAGTAATAGGGTCCCGTTTTTACCCTTTGCGTATGGTACCCTAAAAAGAATTCAGTTTTTAGTAAACGAGTATTAGAAACACTCAAGTGAACACTAAAAATTAAAATGGCCGCTTGCAAAATACACCACTATGCTAGTTGCTAGTTCAGCTATGTTAGTTTCACTGTTTTTTGCCAAACAAAATTGTACTGTTGAATTGAAAATATATTTTCCTATAAAAAGAGAGCCGAACTAGTTTTATTTTAGTGTAACGTTGATTATTATGGTTTTTGCGTTTGCATTTGCGTTTAGGGATATATTTTTTTATTTTGTAATTTTCCGGTTACTACTGCTAACAAGAGAGAGCAATGGTGGCCCAGTGGTATCGGCCGCGACTTACAAGTTATTGGTCGTGGGTTCGAATCCAGGCAGGCGCTTTACTTTGTGTAAATTTCATCAACACTGCTCTTAAAACAGTGAAGGAACCTGGCGTGCCCTAGAATCAAAAATTCGAAGACATGACATCCACCAACTCGCACTGGACCCGCGTGGGGGATTACGGCCCATTCCTTCTCACAGAGCACAATGAACATTAAAAAACTCTGATGATGATGATACTGACTACTAACAAAACAATCAAGCAAACTGGATGACCGGTTGATGTGGCAGCGCTTGGCGGAGTCCTATGTCCAGCAGTGGACGTCTTTTGGTTGAAGTAATTAACAGCTGTATCCTTAACAACCGGTATTTTTCTCGATACCCTGCTTACAGAAACTTACAAAATCATTACTCAAAAAAGTATCGAAATTTGTAAGGTAACTTGTATTTTTATTCCAGCACAAATAAAGGACCGGTATACCCCAACAAGCTGATAAGATTCCGGGACAAACACACAACGGTCCATGTCGGAAAATTTCAATAGCTATTGAATTAAGTATTGTCGTCCAAGGGAGGGCAATATGACACGTGTTTCAGGGCGCATACCTCGGGGTCCAGACCTCTCGGGCGACGTGACCCCACTGCGGAATGCGCCACTCCACACCTCCGACACTGATCTATTGAATCATTTCAAGCGATTGTGTGCGCGATAATACCGCACTACTGGTATTATGACCCTCGTTTGAACTGATTCTCCGGCCATGCTCCATGAATTTGTAGATGTAAATCGCATTTCAAGTTGCTGCAAATATTATAGCTTTGTTGATATCACTGAATAGCACGACGCCCCGTATATAACAAGCAAACTAAAATAAATAATATCCATGAATATATTGCTAACGAGAGCTCAACGAGTGTAAAACTTGCAAACAAAAATATAATTTGAAAATTGTATTATTCAAGCTATCGAATCGTGAAAAGCTTAAATAAAGGCAGTAATACACAATTTTATTGGCCGCCATTTAAAAGCAAGCGGCGTCATCGCGTCGGAGCGGCGAAAAACTAAAAATGCCCAGTTGCATTTCAAATTAAGCCAGCCCGACCTTTTGGAAAGCGAATTCAAATTTTTCAGTGGACGCAGTAAAAATGCTCGTGAAACAGCTAACCTCTTTGCGGGTGAGTGGGGGCGTCGCGTTTATTGGGACAATGGCACAACAATAAATTAGCATAGTAATGAAAAATATTGGTCGACTGTGCCGCGGTCGCGCTTCCTCCGCACCCAATTTGTCAGCGGCCGAGAGTAAAACAAAATTACATAGTATGGCCGTGTTTACAGCGCGCACTGTCACTAAATTAAGTGAGCTCTGTCACGCGCTGCGGTCGCATGTCCCATCACTATTTTATTGGGAGAATCGATGAGTTTTTTGAGATTAACTGTTTCGGGTATGAGATTTATTTGCGAAAACAATGCAATTTATTTCTGAAAGTAATTGAGTTTATAGTTTAAATAGAATATGTTTCGTTATGATTTCAAATAACATTTGTTGTTACGTCATTTTATAGCTAGTTCCTATAATAACAGTGAATGTTAACAGTTCCCTATGAAAACAGGCACTCCAGTTAGATGAAGCACTTAAAAAGAATCGAGCAATCAAAGCGAAATTAAAACAAGTTTAAAAGGAAGTAAAAAAAAACCTCTTTTTCAATTCGATGTGGATAAATTGAAGTAAAAGCTGGTGGAAGGTGGAACGGTAATTAAATTTGATCTTTGCAAGACCTTGGCAGGACGATTTTAAGCGAGTCGGAAACCGAGATTGCAATTAAGATATTAAAGAAAGCTTACAGTTAAAACAAAAACTTAAGGGCTTCATTCACATAATTATCTAATAATTTTCATCGATTTTGGCTCAGTAGGTAAACAGAGTCTATGCGCAGAAACTTTTTACTAATACTTTTACAACTTTTACAATAAATCTTAACTGAAACTGACATAAAATATTGTAATTTTGAAAAATTTCGTTTTATAATCAGAGCGCACTCTAATATTGAGCTTAAAATGTCAATCACAATCTTAACTAACATTATAAAGATAGAGCCTGAATTTTGTGAGTTTGTTCAGACGTATATATCTCTGGAACCACTAAACCTTTATGCAAAAAGTTTTACCACATAAACATTTACATTATTCCAGATGATTACAGGCACTTGTCCCACCGCCGCCCGACGAGTAAGCGATATTTTCTCGCTGAAGATACGTACAAAAGCTATAAGGTCCCGTGACACTAAAAGATACACATATAATAATAGTTGATCGCTGGCTGTTCACACTGCCGACGCGGACGAGTACTCTCTCACCACGAGTTTGTCGCAGCGACAATAGCTATCAAAGTTATACTCGCTCAGCGATGCTCGCTTGCTCGCTTGGCGGTCAGAACTCATGCTGAGAGACTTACTAGCGAGGTGAGCACGGCCTACTGTGACAGGCTTGACTCACACATTTTAAAAGCAAAAACTAAGGATTACTTCAAGCTACGAACAATTTTTATGTATAAAAATTATCGACATAACTTTTGAACATTTTCCGCGCTGCGTGCACAACTAAACAGACAAACAGACAAAAATTCCAAAAATGGTTGAAATGGGTTCTGTTGGTTATCTTTTAAAACGCTGGCTATTTTTTTTGAAATATTTTCGATGTAAAGAAAAGAAAGAAAGAACAATATTTATTTGTGACCCGCACAGGAGACACGAGAAATAAGCATAAAATTAAACAATAATAAAATAACACCAAAAACCAAAATAAGACCAAAAAGGCTCCTATCTCAGCCACAAACATCATGTACATAAACGACTTATCTTAAGATTTAATGTGTTGATTCAATGAGGATGAACTAAATAACGTCACAATTATATTTGGAACGTTAACTAAGGTTCAAAAGTATAGCTAACAAACTTTGACAGCTATACTTTTGGACCATAGTCAACGTTCCAAGTTTAAACTGACATTAATTAGTTTCTACTCATTGTAAGCGCATGTCGCATTAGTGTTAAAAACACACATTTATTTCTCTTCGTTGCTCCAATTTTATGTAAAATACACTGTAGGTAATAGACAGGTCAATGACATATAATTTATTAATGTACTTGACAGATATTTACAAGAATCTATAAAAACCTATCCTTGTATGTTGTTCATAGGGACTTTGTACGGGCTGCAATGAGCCAAAGAGATTATCCCCAAAAGCACAACACTGTGGACATCAACAAAATATTGTACACCACTGACTGAAAAAATTGCTGCGAAAAAAGCGGGCAACAATGTAAAATAAAATTCGACCACGTCAGTCTCAGGTCGTCACCGATGACAGCCAATATTTTATAACTGGGCTACAACACAAAACAATACCAATAGGTAGGTGTGCCTATGCCTACTGCATTATAAATCCAATAGTGGTTTGTGTGTATGATGCAATTTTTCTGTTGTTATTTTATCTGTCATCATCATCGTAATCCTGGTGTTAGCATTGGAAGTACGGGTGACGTCATATAATCATGAACTTTCACTTTTAAGCACATGCAAAATACAAACTGTCATATTTATTAAGCATCTACCGACAAATGTCTAAGTACCTACCTAAATTATTATTGTGTTGTCAAATACCTACAATTATTAGAGTATCCACCTGAGTAAATATTGTTGTGAAAACAGGAAATAACTCGAAATTTACATTAAAGCCACATTGATGAAGTTCCTTTATAGTGTTACGTAATTTGTAATGATCATTGCGATGTATTCTTGATTTTATATTGCTATTTTAGTATTATAAGTCCTTTGAGTCAATTAGTCCAAGACTGTCGGTTAGTATCAATATTCTTTCGAATATTGATTAAGAATAACTAAATAGACGATATTAAATTCCTTTATTCTCTTGATAAGTTTTAAAAAGGTTTCATTACTCAAGAATTGATTATTACTAATTGTGAGATTATTTATAGAAAAATAGAAAATGGTGGGGACTTTTGACAGGTCGACTCATTATTATAAATAGTGTTTAATTCGGAAGTTGACTAGCACTTTTGCTGTGAAATATGGACTACACAAGTTTCACGTAAGTTATTTGATATTATAACTTGATTATTGCTAATAGTTGTATTGAAACTCTATCTGTATCATATTATGGCCTTTATTCCTAATGATGTTAAATTAATTTATTTAAGGGCTAGTCATGTTCTTTGCCTTACCCTTGTTGTTTTGATTATGTAACATTGTGAAATACTACAAGATTTACATATAATAGTAATTATAGAATTAGATCGATATTGTAGTAAACAATATTTATATGATTGTAAAATATATCTAAAAATACTTTTACAACCATAGTTGCTTCCGTGGAGTTTCTTGCCTTTCTTCTTCACGAGAACTAGGTCTAGCGAACGGGCGGTAAGCTCTCTGAGCCTCAATATGAATTAATTGACAAGCCTAATTGAAATAAATACCTGGTCTTGTCTTTTTGTGTTTTTCTTCATGAAACTTTTCCCTTAAAAACCACATACATAGGAACTCTGATACACAGTAAATAACCATATTGACATATATCAATACTTTTATATATGGAGTTCCTTCATTTTTCTAACACATAATACACACGTAACTAAAAGAGTTATAAAAATAATTGTGAATGGGTGGAAAGGGAGGAGACGGCCAAACAAAAGATGGATGGACTGTGTGAGGAGTGATATGAAAGAAAAGGGAGTCAGTGATGGCGTGACGGGGTACAGGACAGTATGGAGGAGGAAAACGTGTTGCACCGACCCCAAGTAACATAGGACAAGGGCAGGAAGATGATGATCGTTATTGTAATCATTATTTTAGCCGAAAGACGTCCACTGCTGAACATAGGCATGCCACCAATGTCTCGTGCGTCTCGTATCTACCGGATGCCCGCAACCCTAACCAGAGTCTCTATACAAGTGGCTTTCGATGACAGCGAAGGCGTTAATTGAAATGTCAAGATGTGATCAGGTGATTTTTTGATATCGCTTGTCAATCCCATACATTTTTGCATTTTTAACAATCGCTATTGCCTCGCTTTCGATTATAGAATGTCACTTGTGTAGGGCCTCAGATCTAAGGCACTTGTCCCACCGCCGACGATCAGCGAGAAGAGCTAGAAACTAGATCTACGAGTTGGCGAGTAGCGAGTGTGTAGTTCCAACAGTTTTGTCGCTTGTCTATAAGCGAGTGTTCTTGTGCGACGGGCGATTACTCGCACCACTCGCTCGGGGCAGCCAGTCTTGCGCAAAACTGCACGCGTTAGTTGGTTGGCCTATCGGCGTGAGTGCTGACCACCAAGCGACCATCGCTGAGCGAGTATATCTTTGATGGCTCTTGTCGCTGCGATCAACTATAAAAATAATATATGCCTCTTTTATTGACACGGGATCTATATCTTTTGTCCGTTTCTTCAGCGAGAAAATAGTCAATAGCTTATCGCTCCTCCAGTGACTGTGGGACATCTGCCATACGGTTATAAATTGGCAATCTTTTTAATAAGGTCCACTAATTACATTTTAAAAACCACAAAATTGCGATTTCGCAACTGAAATCTCATGTTGTTATGTGGAGCAAGCCTTATGAGCCGCAATTTTTTGGTTCTAACGAAATTGTAAAAAAATTGTCAAGGTGCGAGGTCTGTTTGCACAAATAGTCACTACAGAGTCCTGCACTATACAACAGCTAATACAATCTATCAATGGGCAATCGTATTACCTACTCGGTAACTGAGTTCTGTATGGCGATCGCGAACCGGAAAACATTGCGTTGGAAGGACTTCCACCAGCGGGCCGATTACGTGGTAAAGGTTGCGGGATCCGCTGTATGCGGGACGCACGAGACCGGTCAATGTGGCGACGCTTGGGGGAGGCCTATGTCCAGCAGTGGACGTCTTTCGGCTGATGAGATGATGATGTTGAACTGAGATGTGTAGGTCAGGCAGTAAAGTATCTCGGGTACTGATATTCAGTTACATTCGGTTAAACTGTAAGCCAGCCTCAACATTGTGGGAAAAGGGTGGCTGATATTGAGCATAATAAATTGATCATTATAATATCAGCACTAGCTTCTGCTAGCGGCTTCACCTGCGTGAAAGTCGAAAATTAACCCGAGGGAACATATTCCCCGGATGAAAAGTACCCTGTGTGCTATTCCTGACTATAATCTCTGTGCTAAAGTTTATCCAGATCCGTTCAGCCATTCTCGCGTGATGAATTAACAAACACACACACAAACTTTCGCCTTAATAATATTAATAATATCAGTGTGAAGTGAGATTTATTTATTTATGTAATCACTTAACAGAGAAAATAAATGATACAGATAGAAGTGCACAAAGGTACTGCTTATTTCAATAGAAATTTCTTCCAGCAGACCTGCAACCGGACAGTTGGATGATATACGAAGACACGGTGTGTAGAAGGAAATAAGGAAACTTAAAATAGACTAACAACTATATAACTTAACTAATTATATTTAATAACACATATAAATTAACTAAATATATACAAGATAAAAATACAAACATAATAATATAAGTAAGTAAGTATAGTAGTAGTAGTAGAGTAGTAGTGACTAAAATTGAAAAGAGTATGTTAAGATGGTCTGGCCATGTTGAGAGGATGAATGAAAGGCGACTAACGAAAGGTATTTACAAGGCAGACGTGAATGGAAACGCCGGGAGGGGACGCCCTAGAAAGACATATATAGACCTTATAGGTGATGTTCTTCAGAAAGGCCAAGTGCGCAGTACCCATAACCGGCGTGTGTGTATGACTAGATGTATGAATGTGTGTGAAGCAAAAGAAGTATGTAAGGATCGTAGCATCTGCGTAGCGTTCTGTAGTTTCTGCCTAACCCCATGGGAAAAAGGCGTGAGTTTATGGTTATGTGTTATGGTTAGTATGTAATATATAATAGTGATTATTAGGCTCGAGATTTCAGGAGTCGCAGTCTGTTTTGATTCAAGGCAAATTAAAAACATAATAACAACGAAATTCATCCAAATTGTTTTCTCAAAATAGCTCAAGCTCTGGAGGAGAATGTCAATAATGATACCACTTTATTAATTGTGTGGGCGGAAATGACTCAATAGAGAGAAATCTGAGATAAGTAAGTACTTGAAAAAAATCAAGATTGGGCTAATACCAGTAATCCTACGTAGTTCTAAGATAATTGATCTATACCAATGTTATAAAGAGGAAAGATTTTTTTGTTTGTGTGTTTGTTTGTACCAAATAGGCTCCAAAACTACTGGACCGATTTCAAAAATTCTTTTACCTTTGGGAAGCTACACTATCCCCGGGTGACATAGGCTACTTTTTATCCCTGTGTTCTCACGGGAACAGGAACTACGCGGGTGAAACCGCGAGGCGTCCGCTAGTGCTTAATAAAGCGCGAGGGATTCGTTTGACCTTTACATTTAAATGTAATCCAAGTCAGTCCTCCAACTCGACTTCTTCTCGAAGCATCAAATTGACAGCTTATTATTTGCTGGCTTCTTCCCGGGGCTTTGCCCGCGTTGAAAGTGTTTTATTTTCTCGTGGGAACATTATACCGGGTTACAAGTGTAGCATATTATTATGTGCTATATCAGTATAACCTTTTTTTTTTTTTTTTTTTGTTTACCGGGGGAAACCTTCAAAAGGCGCCTGGAATTTTGGGGAAAGACCAGGGAGTGTGGGATTTTTACCTCACTAAAACCACCCCGGTGATCACCATCAGCACGTAGAAGGGACCCCGTGACCTCTCAAAAGACCACCCCGGAACCCCCTCTGTGCAACGCCTGTTAGAGCACATCACTGAAGAGATAAATAATGCACCTCCCCTGAGCCTCGCTGTGCACGGCAGCACGTGACCACTGTGCCACCGTCTTTCCTGGAGTCACTTTGTGAGCAAACAGAACCCCCAATCTGACCGCCCATGACCCCGGAGTCCCGCCTACCTATGCAGCAGGCGGGGTTTCGTTTCGGCGTTTTAGGCATCAAGGCGGTTGCCTCAACGACGCCTTCTTCTCCGAGTGGGATCAGCCCTCTCACGATCCCGCTCGGCAGCCTCCTTCTGTACCATCACCGTCTCACAGAAGGATGCCATTTCCCTCCAGTTTTCTGTCTCTGCCAGCATGGCCCTCACAACTGCTGGCAGAGACAGGTCTCGCCCGATCCTGGCGACCAAGACCTGCCGCTCAGAGGCCCACGCTGGGCACTCCTCTAGCGTGTGCTGTGCAGAGTCAAGGTCGCCTCCACAGTGGTGGCAATTTGCCGTGGTCTCTCGCCCAATCCTATTCAGGTACTCACCGAAGCAACCATGCCCGGTGAGCACCTGAGTGAGCCTGTAGGAGATGCGCTCCTCTCTCTTCAGCCAGGCTTCGAAGTGCGGCAGGACGGCTTCGACAACGCGCTTGCGCGAGTATTGCGGCTGCTGTAGCCGTTCGCGCCACCACTCGAGCGCGTGTCGCCGTTCCTGCCGCCTCAGCCTTACTATAGCGATTCCTGGCACGCTATCACCATTCTGGCGGATGGCGCGTATTTGGTTATAAACCCTCGCATCCATGTCCGCCAGAATGTCCAGCGGAGGAAAACGTGCCAGGAGAGTTGCCACCTCAAAGGATACCGTTCGGTAACCTCGTGCGATACGAATGGCCATTTTCCGCTGCAGGCTATTAATTTTAGTCCTGCAGCGTCGGACACCTGATAATCGGCTTGACCAAACAGGTGCTCCGTAAAGGACCATCGATCGCACGACACCCGCGTAGAGGCGGCGAACTTCCTCCCGTGGTCCCCCGAGGTTAGGCAGCAGTCTATGCAAAGCACCCACTGCCTTTTCAACGCGGGGGACCAGGCGCTCAAAGTGCTCTTCGAAGCCCCACCGACCGTCCAGGATTAGGCCAAGATACTTAATGTATCGACCCACCTGGACTTGCGCATCTCCAACAGTCACTGACGAGCTGGGTGGCTCCCTGCTCCTCGGCAGTTTATGGAACCATAGCGCCTCAGTTTTATGAGGCGCTATCTCCAAACCCAGCTCGCGGATCGACGCCACGACTCTTGCCACCCCGAGCTCGAAAAGCTGGATGGCCTCGTCGAAAGTATCCCCGCCGGTTAACACCAGGGTGTCGTCTGCATAACAGACGATATCAACGCCAACGGGGAGGTCTACACGCAGGACCGCATCGTACGCGAGATCCCACAGGGGGGGACCTAGCACCGACCCCTGCGGAACCCCACACGTAATTTCCCTCCGATGCACGCTACCATCCCGGCCCACATAGCGAATGTGCCGGTCGCGTAGGTAAGCCCCGACAATGCACTGCAGGTAACCCACAACCTCCCGTGTGAGAGAAAATCCGGACCAAAGTGGTGTGTTGTATGCAACCTGCTCCACTCAACCACCAGGATTCCTTCATCCCTCCGTACGGGTCCCCGCGCACGGCACAAACACGCGGGAGGTCATTACTATCCACCATCTGCTCTTGTTTGATGGTGGACACCCAGGGGCATGACCTCGCCACCCCTGCGTTAGTTCGCCTGGTGGTTTTGGTTACGTCAAATTCTTAAGGAATTAGACAAATAACAGGGTGGCAACCTCGTGAAGGAAAACCACCAGACTTGCCTTGAGGATCTACACGACTTTAGCGCTCCCCCTCAAGACCACGCCACCTTGCCGCCTCTGAGGGAGGAGGCAAGATAGGCCTGAATCTACGCTACCAAGCAAGCAAGCAAAGCCTGTCGTTGTGCAACCGCAAAAGCGTACATACAGGCCCTCCCCATATCAGTATCACCTAAAAACAAACATAAATCGTGGTTAACCACAAAAATAATAATAGGTATCTACAGACAAACAATGCAAAAACCGGCTAAGTGCGATTCGGACTTGCGTACGATAGATTCCGTACCATTATCGCAATAAACGGAAAAAAAACTCGATTGTTGTATGGGAGCCCCCCTTAAATATTTAATTTAATTTTATTATGTTTTTGTATTTGTTCTTATAGCGGCAATAGAAATACATCATCTGTGAAAATTCCAACTGTCTACCTATCACGGCTCATGAGATACAGCATGGTGACAGACAGACGGACCGCGTAGTCTTAGTAATAGGGTCCCGTTTTTACCCTTTGCGTATGGAATCCTAAAAAGAATTCAGTTTTTAGTAAACGAGTATTAGAAACACTCAAGTGAATACTAAAAATTAAAATGGCCGCTTGCAAAATACACCACTGGCCGTTCAGCTATGTTAGTTTCACTGTTTTTTGCCAAACGAAATTGTACTGTTGAATTGAAAATATATTTTCCTATAAAAAGCGAGCCGAACTAGTTTTATTTTAGTGTACCGTTGATTATTATGGTTTTTGCGTTTGCATTTGCGTTTAGGGATACTTTTTTTATTTTGTCATTTTGCGGTTACTACTGCTAACAAGAGAGAGCAGTGGCGGCCAAGAGTTATCGTCCGCAACTTACAAGTTTCTGGTCGTGGGTTCGAACCCAGGCAGGCGCTTTACTTTGTGTAAATTTCATCACCACTGCTCTTAAAACAGAGAAGGAACCTGGCGTGCCCTAGAATCAAAAATTCGAAGACATGTGACATCCACCAACCCGCACTGGACCCGCGTGGTGGATTACGGCCCATTCCCTCTCACAGAGCAGTGGGAACATTAAAAAACGCTGATGATGATGTTGACTGCTAGCAAAACAAACAAGCAAACTGGATGCCAAACCGGTTGATGTGGTAACGCTTGGAGGAGTCCTATGTCCAGTAGTGGACGCCTTTTGGTTGAAGCAATTTACAGCCGTATCCTTAACACCCGGTATTTTTCTCGATACCCTACTTATAGAAACTTACAAAAATCATTACTCAGAAACGTATCGGAATTTGAAAGGTAACTTGTATTTTTATTCCAGCACAAACAAAGGGCCGGTAAACCCCAATAAGCTGATAAGATTCCGGGACAAACACACAACGGTCCATGTCGGAAAATTTCAATTGCTATTGAATTAAGTATTGTTGTCCAAGGGAGGCCAATATGACACGTGTTTCAGGGCGCATACCTCGGGGTCCAGACCTCTCGGGCGACGTGACCCCACTGCGGAATGCGCCACTCCACACCTCCGACACTGATCTATTGAATCATTTCAAGCGATTGTGTGCGCGATAATACCGCACTACTGGTATTATGAGCCTCGTTTGAACTGATTGTCCGGTCATGCTCCATGAATTTGTAGATGTAACTCGCATTTCAAGTTGCTGCAAATAGCTTTGTTGATATCACAGAATAGCACGACGCCCTGTATATAACAAGCAAACTAAAATAAATAATACCCATGAATATTTTGCTAACGAGAGCTCAACGAGTGTAAAACTTTCAAACAAAAATATAATTTGAAAATTTTATTATTCAAACTATCGAATCGTGAAAAGCTTAAATAAAGGCAGTAATACACAATTTTATTGGCCGCCATTTAAAAGCAAGCGGCGTCGCCGCGTCGGAGCGGCGAAAAACTAAAAATGCCCAGTTGCATTTCAAATTAAGCCAGCCCGACCTTTTGGAAAGCGAATTCAAATTTTTCAGTGGACACAGTAAAAATGCTCGTGAAACAGCTAACCTCTTTGCGGGTGAGTGGGGGCATCGCGTTTATTGGGACAATGAAATTAGCATAGTAATGAAAAATATTGGTCGACTGTGCCGCGGTCGCGCTTCCCCCGCACCCAATTTGTCAGCGGCCGAGAGTAAAACAAAATTACATAGTATGGCCGTGTTTACAGCGCGCACTGTCACTAAATTAAGTGAGCTCTGTCACGCGCTGCGGTCGTATGTCCCATCACTATTTTATTGGGCGAATCGATGAGTTTTTGAGATTAACTGTTTCGGGTATGAGATTTATTTGCGAAAACAATGCAATTAATTTCTGGAAGTAATTGAGTTTATATTTCAAATTGAATATGTTTTGTAATGATTTCAAATAACAGTTGTTGTTACGTCTTTTTATAACTAGTTCCTATAAAAATGAATGTTAACAGTTCCCTATGAAAACAGGCACTCCAGTTAGATGAAGCACTTAAAGAGAATCGAGCAATCAAAGCGAAATTAAAACAAGTTTAAAAGGAAGTAAAAAGAACCTCTTTTTCAATTCGATGTGGATAAATTGAAGTAAAAGCTGGTGGAAGGTGGAACGGTAATTAAATTTGATCTTTGCAAAACCTTGGCAGGACGATTTTACGCGAGTCGGAAACCGAGATTGCAATTAAGATATTAAAGAAAGCTTACAGTTAAAAATAACTTAAGGGCTTCATTCACATAATTTTCATCGATTTTGGCTTAGTAGGTAAACAGAGTCTATGCGCAGAAACTTTTTACTAATACTTTTACAACTTTAACAATAAATCCTAACTGAAACTGACGTAAAATATTGTGATTTTGACAAATTTTGTTTTATAATCAGAGCGCACTCTAATATTGAGCTTAAAATGTCAATCACAATCTTAACTAACATTATAAAGAGGGAGCACGAATTTTGTGAGTTTGTTCAGACGTGTAGGGTTATCTCTGGAACCACTAAACCTATTTACAATAATCTTTTACCACGTAAACATTTACTTTATTCCAGATGGTCATAGGCACTTGTCGCACAGCCGAAGCGATTGGCTATCGACTATTTTCACGTATAAGAAACGTACAAAAGATATAAGAACCCGTGTCACTAAAAGAGACACATATAGTAATAGTTGATCGCTGGCTGTTCACACTGCCGGCGAGTACTTTTTCACACAAGTTTGTCGCGAGCGAGAGCTATCAAAGTTATAGTTAGTGATAGCTAGACAGTTGAAATTTTCACAGATGATGTATTTCTGTTGCCGCTATAACAACAAATACTAAAAACAGAATAAAATAAATATTTAAGTGGGGCTCACATACAACAAACGTGTTTTTTGCCGGTTCTTTGCGATAATTGTACGGAACCCTTCGTTCGCCAGTACGACTCGCATTTGGCCGGTTTTTTTTAAATAAATTCGTATGACAAAAACCAAGCGATTAGCAAACGATTGTGTAGGACCTACCATACCTACACTGCAGGTAATTCCGACTTTTATGGCATGGAGCGTCTGATCGCTATCTTTTTGCTCTTGCAAAAGATACATAATAAGCCTGCGGAACTAAACACTCGCTACTCGCTGATCGTTGGCGATGGGAGTGCCATAGGTCAATCATTATTATGATCCAGGCAAACCCAGGGCTTGCCACTAGTATTTAAATAAAACTTGTAGCTACCTAAAATACCTACCCATTTAGATAAGTACCCAAATAATTTAACCGTCTGACTCAATTTATACTAAATGAATTAAATCATTCAGTCTGCTGAGGAGTTACTCGGTATAAACTGTATGGATACTTGACCAGTTAATTGTACTTAACATTTTATTCAGCGAGCTCTTACTTAGCCGCTTCGAGTCAGCAGAATACCCCAGAGCCATGAATAATGTAGAATGCACGGCACAATTTTAATGTATTCCGGATTTATTTATTCGTGTAGAACAAAGGGCTTTTGGGTGTTACGGGACGATTTAATAACGGTCTACTTTTTTGACATTTTGAACTTTTTTCAAATGCTATTTTGTGGCGAACGATCGATCAATTTTGTTGAAGATGAGGGTGATTAGTGAAGCAATGGCTATTATAGAAGCGTGGAAGAAGATTAGTACACGTGTATTCTCTACCCCGCACCGTCTCTAAAAAATCCGAAATATGTCTTTTGGATATCGCTGCACATGCTGAGATAGAAGCCTTTTTGGTCTTGCACGGGGTTTAATTTTTACCCGACTGCCGAAGGAGGGTAATGTGTTTATCAGTCTATGTATGTATGTATGTTTGTTCCTATATGGCGTTCCAGAGACCAAACGAATTGGCCGATTCGTCTTAACTCTGCGAGTGTCATAGGCTACATTAAAATTGTACAATAGAAAAATGGCGAATTTTGGGTGCCAAATCGTGGTGGCCCAAATATATTTTTTCTGCCAAACCCATCGTGTGGGGTATCAAAATAAAGGTTTTAAGAGGTGATTTCAAAAATATATAACACTTATATGTTTAAATGTATCTAATTCGAAAAAAAACTAACTAAAAAGTTATAAATAAAAAAACTTAATTCAAAAAATCAAAAAACTCGACTGCTTCAAAAGCGAACTAAAAAGTCGTAAACAAGGCAAAAATCATGCTGTGCAGGCGGAGGATACACCAGATTTCGGTCAGCTAGCCCGCGAATATGTATCCTTCGACTACACAGCATGATTTTTGCCTTGTTTACGACTTTTTAGTTCGCTTTTGTTTTATATTTGTTTTAATTTGTTGTTGCTTATTTCTCGTCTCGCCTGTGCGGGAAACAAATAATGATTTTGTCTTTCGTTCTTTCTTAAATCGGCGTTATCATTTAATGATCTTCAGATTAACTTGAAAATGTTTTCAACATTATTTTTACTTGACTACGGTAAAGTTAAAAGGAAGGGTTACGATTTTGTTTGTTTGTATTAACGTATGTTCCTCCACAGCGCCTAAACATTCATCCAATTTTGATGAATAAGGTGTCAATCGGTTCGTTATTAAGTCCCGAGCAAAATAAGAAAAAAAGGAAAAATATATTCCGTAGTCAGGTTACCTACAGTTTTATTAAACTTTTTGTTATTGCAAGCAATGACACATTTGAGAAGAGACAGAGACATCATAAGACTTTTTCAATGGCAATTAAAACTTGAGTTGCGTTGATAACTTTTGACATTATCACAATTTTTTGTAATTTTTAGGGTTCCGTACCCAAAGGGTAAAAACGGGACCCTATTATTAAGACTCCACTATCCGTCTGTCTGTCTGTCTGTCACTAGGCTATATCTCATGAACCGTGATAGCTAGACAGTTGAAATTCTCACAGATGATGTATTTCTGTTGCCGCTATAACAACAAATACTAAAACAGAATAAAATAAATATTCAAGCAGGGCTCCGATATTTTTTGCCGTTTTTTTGCGATAATGGTACGGAACCCTTCGTGCGCGAGTCCGACTCGCACTTGGCCAGTTTTTCTAATAGGTATCGCCAAGCTTTCGATAATAGATTGTCAGTTGTCACGCCTTAACGGCTGAAAGGATTTGGATGAAACTTAGCATACGAGTAGATAAGGTTCTGTTTCTCCAGAGGTCCTAGACAAGTGGCATTCTATCATATAACGCGTGGCGATAGCGATATTGTCAAAATGGAATAATATTATGGGATTGATCCCTCCCTTAAATTTCGACTAACGCCTTCGCTACCATCGAATGCCACTTGTCTAGACTAGACTAGACTCAGAACATGATCCACCCGTGTGCTGGGATTAAAACAGATAGGACATTGGTATACCACGATATCTCACCATAAAAAAATTCTGTATCTAAAAATTACGTCACGATACCTTATCTATCCTCGCATAACTCTTGGTTATTCGGCGCGAGTTTAGATAAGGTCTCTCTTGACAGTGGCCGACGGTAGCCCTCCGGCGACCGACCGGCGACCACCCGGTAACCACCCGGCCCGATACCGTACCTCTGCCGGATGAATTTATCTTCTTTTATTATGAAATATGTTACAGTAAAACAATGGATCCTTTTTTGTGGACTGTGATAGTTCTACATTTTTTTAGGGTTCTGTACTCGAAAGGTCTAAATGAAACTCTATTGCTGTCACTCACGTGTCCGTATGTCTGTCCGTCTGTCCAACAGTCCGTTTGTCTGTCGTCTGTCATAAAATGTTTTCCGAAGAATTTTTTAACTGCCTTTTGATCTATGAAACTTGGTGATAATGTTTTTTATTACGTATAATATACTAACAAATAATAAATAATAAAATAAATAAAATAAAAAAGCCTTTATTGCTGTTTCTTTCTTACAATTAATTATTACATGCCTACTTAATAAAACTAAATTGATTTCATATATTCTAACTTGCATTTGCGTGATCGGCAACTGGGAGTTTATGTGAAACAGCTTTTCTATCGACAAAGGCCTCCTCTAAAGACAGACTACCAAATACTAATATATTAATAAATTAGTACGGAACCCTAAATGTGTGAAGCCTGAAACGTAAGTAGACGGTTTTATGTTATGTTAGGAGACGCTCATTAGATTGTTAATGTGTATCATTTGTAAGGGTTTGTGTTGATACACAGTTCCTTACTACTCTACCAGTCCGTAGTGTATCTATCTCGCTCGCACGTCTTTTTAGTCCCCACTTTCACTCAATCAAACACATTCTCTTGCGCACCGCATCAGTCATGAGTCAGTGTTATACCAGAGCCATTGGCGAGTGTAGACGTGTTGCAGTTTGCAGTGTGGTCATATAATGCGTGTACGGGCTTGTGAATTGTCCCACAATATAACCGGTCACTACACAGTCCTTGGAGCATATAAGGACTGATAGAATAATAGTCATTCAGTCACCGCCTTACTCCACCTATCATCTTCTCGCCTTGCCAGTTGTCTTGTCTAAAGTCGAGACAATCTAGGAAACTTGATGTTTACGAATGATACTCGTTGTTGTAGTGTATGGGTAATATTATATTTAATTTATGAATTTGATTTTTCGGAGACGTTTATACAAAGTTATCGCGCCATGTAAAATGAGAAACGTCATCGGACTTATAAAAATACGTTATATAAGTTAAACTTGATGTTTATGAATGATACTCGTTGTTGTAGTGTTTGGGTAATATTATATTGAATAAGGATTATGAATTTGATTTTACGGAGATGTTCATACAAAGTTATCGCGGCATTTAAAATGTGAAACGTCATCGGACTTATAAAAATACGTTATATAAATTAAACTTGATGTTTACGAATGATACTCGTTGTTGTAGTGTATGGGTAATATTATATTGAATAAGGATTATGAATTTGATTTTACGGAGATGTTCATACAAAGTTATCGCGGCATTTAAAATGTGAAACGTCATCGGACTTATAAAAATACGTTATATAAATTAAACTTTATGTTTACGAATGATACTCGTTGTTGTAGTGTATGGGTCATATTATATTGAATAAGGATTATGAATTTGATTTTACGGAGATGTTCATACAAAGTTATCGCGGCATTTAAAATGTGAAACGTCATCGGACTTATAAAAATACGTTATATAAATTAAACTTGATGTTTACGAATGATACTCGTTGTTGTAGTGTATGGGTAATATTATATTGAATAAGGATTATGAATTTGATTTTACGGAGACGTTCATACAAAGTTATCGCGGCATGTAAAATGTGAAACGTCATCGGACTTATAAAAATATTTTATGTGAGTTACAAGAGGAAACTTTATAAGTTAAACTTGAATAAGTTAAAATAGTAATTAATTAGGATTATAAAAAAGATTTTTTGTTTATACGTTTATACAAAGTTATCGGCATGTAAAACGTCATCAGACTTTATAGATTGTAACGACGTTTTCCACGACGTCGAAAACCTTCGTGTCTTCGGATCTCGACATTTGACAAAGGTGAAGAGAGGCATGCTCAGCAGTGGGCAAAGTCGGACTGTGACGAACGCATTCAACCCGAATCTCTTCAAAGTTACAGTGAAAAATATATATTCTTCAAAAAAACTTATTATTTTGGGTCGTGTGTATTCAAGAGGACCTGACCTTTGTTTGTTCATAAGGAGTTTCTTGAGACCTCCAATTAACCCAGTGTTTACAGGAGACTGCGATACGCCGGTTAATTGTAAACATTCAATGAATTATTAACTTCAAGCATGAACGCGTGAACATGAAACGCTGGTTAAAAACGAAACATGTAGAATCATTAAATATCAATTTGCATATTTTTACTCCGTGCCATTTATCGGCGCCTTAAGAAAGCGTGTAAACATCGCCATAACTTTGCAGCACGCATAAAACTGTTCTAACCCTTAGCTTCTAAGGTTTTATCGAAGCACACCAGAATCAATTTGTTGAAAATCTCAAAAGTCACGTTCTTAGCGCGGCTTCACGCATAATCCAAAGATTCCTTTAATGAATGAGCTTCATAAAAGCTTTTTGGTTTATTGTAAACAAGGTAAGAATTCATTAGCCGCGCTAAGGTAACGGCTCGGGTCGCCTACGTGACTCTCAGGTGATAAAACTGCCAGACGACGTTTAAGGGCTGTCGTGGCCTTAAATTATTAAACGAAATTTTCCATCCTGCGTTTCATGAGATTGAAAGTAAGGCACTTGTGACAGTTTCCTCTCGACAATAAGGTGTCTACTGCCTCTCACAGTTTAAGGCACTTTTTAGGGTTCCGTAGCCAAATGGCAAAAAACGGAACCCTTATAGATTCGTCATGTCTGTCTGTCTGTCCATCCGTATGTCACAGCCACTTTTTTCCGAAACTACTAGTACTATGCTGTTGAAACTTGGTAAGTAGATGTATTCTGTGAACCGCATTAAGATTTTCATACAAAAATGAAATAAAACAATAAATTTTGGGGGTTCCCATACTTGAAACTAAAACTAAAAATATTTTTTTCATCAAACCCATACGTGTGGGGTATCTGTGGATAGGTCTTCAAAAATGATATAGAGGTTTCTAATATCATTTTTTTCTAAACTGAATAGTTTGCGCGAGAGACTCTTCCAAAGTGGTAAAACGTGTGTCCCCCCCCCTGTAACTTCTAAAATAAGAGAGTGATAAAACTGAAAAAAATATATGATGTACATTACTATGTAAACTGCCAGCGAAAATTGGTTTGAACGAGATCTAGTTCGTAATTTTTTTTTTAATACGTCATAAATCGTAAGTAAGTACGGAACCCTTCGTGCGCGAGTCCGACTCGCACTTGGCCGGTTTTTTATAATAAACCAGCGTACCACACGACAATAACCTCACTATGAACTATTCCAGGAATTGTTCTTCAATCCTCTTCATAAATAAAGCGGTAATCTTTTCCGCCTGGCTCAAATTGAATTTATAGTCAACAAAGCTGTTTCCTAGAGACCGCGAAAAGATAAACTGAGATTTGCCGGAGAGCAATTAAAACTTTACCTTAGAACTAACTTCGTTAGCGGACTAGTGTTGCCGGCGAGGGATTTTAAACGCAGTCAAGAAATATGTTTGCTTTTACTTTTAAAGGCGAAAACGGTCGATCGAAGCGTCCAACTGGTAAATTAAACCAGAGACTTACAACTCTAATGAAAGTGTCACCTGTAAATTTACATTCACGCTGAGGCTATGTAACAGCGCAAACTTTAAGCCCCAAATTAAGCGCATTGAAATGGGATTTCTTCAGTAAACGTATATTCTAAATAACCTCGGGTTACCTTTATACCCAAAGCATTGCGTAAGATTTTGTAAGCCGTATGCTTGAATAAATATGAGCATATTTTTTGGGTTTACAGGAGACCATCGCTATTCAAATAACGGATCAATGGTTCGTTACTTCAATAGGTATATTTTTCAAAGGCAGAGGCTTTATTCAATCCTAAACATGTTTCAGTGTAAGTGATGGCTGTGGGGATCGCCACTACTTTATCTTAAGGGTGTTAATCCCGAACTCTGTACGGTTTTTATCTATCGGTTCCATAGTGGAACGGACTATGGAGCTTTTGTTAAAAAGGTTTACCCAGACACAGCGGAAAGTATAATTTTTCCTTTAAAAATAAAATAATAATAAAACCCATTTATTTCCAACACCTTAAAAAAATTACATTAACATAATATTTTTACTTAAAATCTATTTATCGTTTTTTATTTTAAAATTATTCAATTACTAAGTTGTCTGGTGCTGGAATCCCAGTCTGGGTAAAGGTCTCCTCCAGTTTACTCCAAGTCTTTCTATGCCTTGCTTTTGTTTGCCTGCTATGGCTATTATTTCATTAATCCATCTGTTCTTTTGACGTCCTCTGCTTCTTTTTCCAATTTTACCTTTAGGTAACAATATTCTTTGAAGGAAATGACTTTGTGAAGGCGGCTCGCCCCTTCTAATGCGTTGAAAAAATTGGACCTCCATAGGTTTGATACATATCTTCCAGTTTTCAACTGGCACTAACTATTTTCCCCTAAAATTTGTAAGTGAAATATTCAATTATGAATCTAATTTCAACATTGATAAAGTAAAATTGCTCCGATTTTATATTAAAGGATCCTTTGAAGGATTTTCATGAAATCGAAATCAGAGATCAAACGCTTGTAAGGTTATAGAACCTGCTCTTTTTATAGAATATTCTGTAATTCTACAATGTAAAAGAAGAAAAAACTATAAAAAACTTTTAAAAACAACTTTTTGGTCCAACTTTACTAAAGCTAATTCTAAGAAACACTACTTAAGCGCTTGCTTAAGGGTGTGGTCCTAAAGATAGCGGGATTGAAACAAAAAACTTGTTTTAAATAAAGTTGTCTTTTTAATAGATTATGAATGGACTCGCTCGTGAATTCGATCGGCGTCAAGGAGAAATTAAAAAAAAAATTCAAGTGAAAAATATGTCTCTTTTATCCATTTTACTCTCAATAAATTGATTTGTAAATATTTCACAAGTGAGAAATTATTCACTTTACATTTTATTGCATATAAAAAAAAAGAATAGAAAACACATTTATTTGACACAAGCCACTAAAGCACACAACATAAATATGAAAAAACCGGCCAAGTGCGAGTCGGACTCGCGCACGAAGGGTTCCGTACTTGGTAAATTCCGGTTTACGATTTATGACGTATTAAAAAAAAACTACTTACTAGATCTCGTTTAAACCAATTTTCGCTGGTAGTTTACATAGTAATGTACATCATATATTTTTTTTAGTTTTATTATTCTCTTATTTTAGAAGTTTGGGGGGGGGGGACACACATTTTACCACTTTGGCAGAGTCTCTCGCGCAAACTATTCAGTTTAGAAAAAAATGATATTAGAAACCTCAATATCATTTTTAAAGACCTATCCATAGATACCCCACACGTATGGGTCTGATGAAAAAATATATTTTTAGTTTTAGTTTCAAGTATGGGAACCCCCAAAATTTATTGTTTTATTTTTATTTTTGTGTGAAAATCTTAATGCAGTTCACAGAATACATCTGCTTACCAAGTTTCAACAGCATAGTTCTTATAGTTTCGGAATAAAGTGGCTGTGACATACGGACGGACAGACAGACAGACAGACAGACAGACATGACGAATCTATAAGGGTTCCGTTTTTTGCCATTTGGCTACGGAACCCTAAAAAAAACTTAGACTAAACAATAATAAAAACCGGCCAAGTACGATTCGGACTCGCGCACGAAGGGTTCCGTACTTGGTAAATTGCGGTTTACGATTTATGACGTTTTAAAAAAACTACTAACTAGATCTCGTTCAAACCAATTTTCGGTAGAAGTTTACATGGTAATGTACATCATATATTTTTTTAGTTTTATCATTCTCTTATTTTAGAAGTTACAGGGAGAGACACACATTTTACCACTTTGGAAGTGTCCCTCGCGCAAACTATTCAGTTTAGAAACAAATTATATTTGAAGCCTCAAGATCATTTTTGAAGACCTATCCATAGAAACACCACACGTGTGGGTTTGATGAAAAAAAAAATTGAGTTTCTGTTCTTAGTATGGGGAACCCCAAAAATGTATTGTTTTTTTTCTATTTCTGTGTGAAAATCTTAATGCAGTTCGCAGAATACATCTACTTACCAGCATACTAGTTTCGAATAAAAGTGGCTGTGACATACGGACGGACAGACAGACAGACATGACGAATCAGTTTTTTTGCCATTTGGCTACGGAATCCTAAAAAGAGAGACAACAATATAATTGTAACATTGTGTCCCACGGTTGCGCCAAATAGGACCAGTTCAACAAAATGTCGGGCAACCAGTGCCCGACGCTGGATGTCAACTGGACTCATACTGGTTTCATATAGAAACGTATTAGCTGCAAGCTTTGATGAAATTAATAAAATTAGTCCGCTCAGACTCACCAGACACACACATGACCTCAAGCTCATTGGTTTTATATATCTTTCGTGGTTATATGTAATAGACAGAGTATATATTCTAATGATTTGTTAAGGTATGTTTTTGAACAGTTTGCTTTGCAAGTAGACAGATTTCTCGATTGCAAAGCTTTTCAGAAATGAAAGTAGCCAGTGATCGTACAATAAAGAATGAAAAAAATAAATTACTTATTTTTTCTTAATTCATACGTTGTCTCAAAAAAAACTGAGGTATTTGATACAGTCGAGCAATCAATCAATCGAATCATAAATAAATAAATACTTTGGTATCATTAATTAATAGTTTGCTAAACTGACACACAACGCGGATTTGCCCTTTTAAAACAATTTCACCGAGAAAAAAAAAAGGAACTTGTGGTTGAATAAACGATGAATTCGAGTGTGAAGTAAATTTGCTAAACAGTTGATTTCTCTTATCTTACCTTACTGGAATTTTCGGAAATCACTAACTAAAAAAACCAAGTGCGAGTCCGACTCGCGCACGAAAGGTTCCGTACCATTATCGCAAAAAACGGCAAAATAATCACGTTTGTTTTATAGGAGCCCACCTTAAATATTAATTTTATTCTGGTTTTAGTATTTGTTGTTATGGCGGCAACAGAAATACATCATCTGTAAAAATTTCAACTGTCTAGCTATCACGGTTCATGAGATACAGCCTGGTGACAGACAGACAGATAGACAGACAGACGGACCGCGGAGTCTTAGTAATAGGGTCCCGTTTTTACCCTTTGGGTACGGAACCCTAAAATTCGTTATGAAATTGTTACACAAGAAGACACCCGTATTTTAAACTAACAAAACAAAGAAAAGCATTCACGAGACAGTCCTCAAACAAAACACAAAACTGAATTTAAAAGCAAGTTTAGCATAATTACTATCGCCATCAGTGGGACCCGTCCCATATTTCTGTACATACAGCAATACCAGCTATTATACTCAGCTTATAACTATTTGACGGTACACCACATGCAATTTCCAACTCTAACTCGTTGGTGCAAAGTTTAAAATTTCTGGCACGTGTACTGAAACGGTATAAAAGTTGTTGCCCCGTGTAGGTAGTTCACTTCGGCAATTATCGGCATGTGTTCGCAGTTTCTCAATACCTTACTATTTCTAGTCTTGAGTGTTATTCGGGGAAAGTATATGAACCACCAGTGTATATGCCATTCATTTCTGTTATTGGAAATGTGAACAGTTTTAGGAAGAACGTGGTGGGTCGATGCATACGTTTCGTGAGTCCAGATAGGTAGAAGGGCAAGGATCTACATAACGTAGGTACATAAACTTACGCCTTTTCCATCCATTCATATTCCTTTAGGTTTATTTAAGTCTTAGGATGAGGGCAAAACGAACTTAATTTTGTGAGTTGCGTTAAATGCGACACGGAATTTACGCTGCATTTGGTTTTAAACTAAAGTCCTGTTTGTGCCACACGGCGACGCAAAATGAGTTGTCTGCTGACTCACTCAGTTTTGTTTCAACGAGCGCAATTGCTTGAGTTGAGGGAGGCGAGCGAGGCAAGCCGGTGCCTCGTTCAAACGTAGAATAGCAGCTGCAATTACGTCCGTCCGTCTGGCAGCCTAACCGAATTTCAGTTAAACGTAAATTACGCGACTCAAAACTCACAAAATTATGTTCGTTTGGCACACACTTACACGCGCAACGGTTATAAGGAAGGTTGAGCAGTATTTGAATAAGTTGTAATTAAAATTCGTAATTGAAATACAAATAAAAACATGGAGAATACAAAGAAGATTAAATACAAACAAAAAAACCATGGAGTTTCTTGCCGGTTCTTCTCCATAGGAATCGACCAACCCTTACCGTGCACATTGTCGACGTTTTATAAGTGCCCATGTAGGCCTAAGTGAAATAAAAATTATTGATTTTGATTTTGATTTTGAATACGTATTTGTAATTCAATAATTTCTAAAAAAAAAATTGTATTCCAAATACCTGACGGTGAGGTATTTTGTAATTAGTATTTCAAATACATAAAGCTTCAAAATACATTTGAACATAAATACATTTAACGATGTTATTAATGAGTGCGTTCTGCAAAAAATAGCGCTTGATAGCTTTCGTAAGCAAAATGGCGACCACGTACATTATTACCTCAATGACCACGTACGTCAAATTGTCAAGTATCTTGTCAATTGTCATTTTTATTATAAAGGTTTATTCTTAGGAAACTTCTTTGTATTATTTAAGATTATTACAACGAATGTCACGATGGATGGTCGACTGTAATTTGTATTAGGTAAATAAAATAGTTAAAATACTGTATGTTGTATTTCAAATACATGTCTTACAATTTTTTTTTGCCAGCGGCTTCTCTCGCCTGAAAAGTGTTTTATCATCCCCAGGGACCAGGACAAAAGTGTAGCATATGCATGAGGTAATAATGTACTACGCACTAGAGAAGTCACCACCCATCACTACTGTGTTCTGTTCAATTGCGGTCTTCTAGCCGCAATTCACTTATTTGCCTGCTAGATCTTGGGCGATTGAGTCATTTTATGTTTTTAAACGAAAAAACGTTCAAACGCATTCAATATGCCAGTCTTGTGTTTTAAGATTTTGCACTAATAATTCAACCAATACGGCGAAGAGCAAAGGAATAACTTTTCATAGGTGGCTAAATAGATAATAATTTTAAAATTTAATTTTAACAAAATATTGGCTGGACGCCATGTTGTGTCAATTTTCATATAGACTAAAAATTCAGATGTGACAATTTGTATAACAAGTGTAGGTACAATTTGCTGATGTTTCTTTTTAAAGCGGAAAATAATAATAACATTTATTTAGAAAAGAACTGACTGAATAATTATTACATAATGTAAGACATAATTTGTTACATTTTGTTTATTTAAGGTTTCCACGTTTGGGCCGTAAAGATAGAGAAAAATGGATAAAATTTATCCAAATTAACCGCAGTGAAGATACCAGAAGCCTAATTGTGTAGGTGAATTCGGCAAAGGAAAGAATCTGTTTCTTTCCCAAAAACGACTTTTCGTATTGCAAAAAGTAGTTTTTGGGTAAGAAACAGATTGTTTCCTTTGCCGAATTTACTTACACAATTAGGCTGCTGGTTACCATCCAATCATATTTATGTATGTTCGTTGCATTTTCGCGAAGAGGATAAATATACCACAAAAGCGGGCAGGTGTTTTCTGAATCAGTCTCTCTACTTAATATCATTTCAGTTATATTACTGTTAATACTTTGGAATATTTTATTCACAAGGAAAAATTTACATATTTGCTTCAACATTCTTTTGATCAACCAAGCACTTTAAATCACCTAACACATTTGATACGGGCCATCATAAACAAATACACAAGAATTCGCTTGAAGTACGAAGCTAAAATTAATCAGACTAATAATTATTTATCGAAGCGTCAAAAGTTAACTAAACTTATATTGTTTAAGGGTAACTAAATTAACATAATTAATATTAAAAATATACAAAAGATTCGTGTTTCAAGCGAATTGTAAAATTCCCTTATTCCAATTTGATATGTTTTCAACTTATTGTAAGCGCATTTGATTATATATTAAATAAAGAAATACAAAAGTATCATATACTTTAACAGTCGGATAATTCAATTAATAATAAATTTTGAAAAAGTGTGAATTCTAATGAAGCTTGTTAGGTATAATGCTATGTCACTTCTGTAGTCTAGTCAGTCAGCAATTTAGTCTATATGAATGACAAGGTTGAACGAAACGCGTAAGCGCCATGAAAATCACGGCGCTTCCGTCTTTTTGGTCGCGAGAAAACTACACCTTGGAAGCGCTCTAGCGCTGCATGTTTATATTGTTTTGTTAGACGACTAATTATTGTTTCAGCGCTGCAGCGAATTTTTTAGTTTAAACTCTTGTCAAAATTGACAAAATGGAGCATGCATTTTGCTTAGGATAGCTTCTCTAGTACGTAGTACATATTATCTCAATGAGCATATGTGCTATTCTGGACTATAATCTATCTCTGTGCCAAATTCATCCAGATCCCTTAAGCCATTCTGTCATGATTCAGTAACAAACATATATATATCCATCCAAACTTTCGCATTAAGTATCTGAAAAAAAAAAACAATGTATTGATAAATAGGTGCGGAAGCGGAACCCTAAAGGTGCGAATTTCAACACAATCTTAGTCGGTTTTTTGGTTGTTTATAGACGTCATGTTCATCCACTTGTCCATCATGATCTGCCCAGCTTTTTCCAACTAGATTGGGATCTCCTCCCAGCATGCAACTGTATACCTGTATTTAACACTCGGCGATTGCCTGTCTGGAATCCACAACCAAGTCTCTGAGTAACACTAACAGCCGTTGGCTGGACTGGTTGTCATTCTATCAGGCTTTAGATTCCCCAGACTTCAACTCTCTAGGCTCATGCGTAAGCAATGCTCAGCGTACGATTTCTAAAATAAAAATCTAACTAATTTTGCAATGTGAACAAGATTTCAAAATATAGTAAACCAAACGTTTTTAGATCAAATACTCATCATATCCATCCAAAAAAAATCATATTCGCATACAAAAAGCCACATTTATATACACACTATATCTTGGCCGGTACACCTGCAGAAAAACGGTATGCCCATAGACAAGGCAGGGGTACTTTTTGACACGTGTCGCCTTATTACCTCATGCCACAGAGTAAGGAATCTACTAAATCTGATTAGAGATGCCATAACCAATATTTTTCGTGTCCATGCAATGTGCGATTAGCGCAGGTTTCGTCTACTTAGAAATAGTCAGAATGGCCTCGGGTCTTTAATTTCTAAGAATAAACGATGACACTAACTTGCAAAGACGACGCTTGGTTTGTAAAGTTTTTTAAATAATGTATGTTTGTTTTGTTCATTTTTGTATTTCTTTGTTGTTCTGTAGGAAAAAAAGGTGTTATAAGTTTGACGTCTGTTGTTCTCTGTGTATTTGTTTGTCTGTCTGTGGCATCAAAGCTTCAAAATGGATAAACAGATTTTGATTTTTGTTTTTTTTTTTAAGATTTGAAAAATTATGTAATTAATTTATTTTAATCTTTGATTCAAGGTTTTTTCACAAGATCCTATAATAATAATGTGTTTCAATAGATTGTCGATCGAAGCGTGTCAACTATTAAGAGTACATATTTTTTTGTTAAAAAAAGGACGAAATAAATTATAATTTTAAATTATAAAAAACCTCGTAACTACTAGCGCCGAGAGACCGCTAAGTAAATGAAATAAAAACCAAAATAATAAAAACTGAACTTTAGCGGCGACGCGAGTACGAGGTAATTTTTTTACGTTTTAGAGATTTTGATGTCAAGGTTTTTTTTTTTTTTATTTATTTTTTTGATCTTATCTTTAACTTCTGATGTTTGCTTTTGTATGCACTTTACTTTTTTAGGCAATCTGACACTAGTATTGCCAAAATGGGATATCATGTTACCCAGTTACTGTGGTTATTAATTTGAAAAATATGACATTACATTTTTATTTAATTTAATTTTTATTTAACTCCAATACGATCTAAGTGACTGCAGAAGAATTGTGTAAATAAATAAATATTGAAATACTTTATAATTAAATTATAATTATAGTTGATTAATTTTTATATTGACATTGTTTATCTTTATTATTATGTACTTAGCATCTCTACTGTATTTTAAACTTTTGCATGCCTTCTGGTTAAATATGGCTGTTCCTAATTGTATTGTTTATGTCACCATGTTTTTTGTACCCATATTTGCAAAATAAATATCTTATCTTAGGCAGATTAATTGACTGTGTACTGTGGTGTATTATGTTCTTTCTTTTAAAGCTCTTCCTACGAGTGGCCGTCGAGACAACTCGGTGCTGCTCTATGCCCTCCGTAGTCTGTGGATGCGGGCCAACTGTACCTTATACAGGATGACGCTAGTATGTTATGTAAATGTCTCGCTTTCAATGATTTAGTAGGGTGGATAGATGTATTGCTGTTTGTTGCTGTCTTAGCTTTAATATGAAGGAGATTTAGGAGAGGGGACTCTTTAAAATACATATAAGTAGTACGAGTATCATATTAGGTTTTTGTGATAGAGAGAGATAAATTGTGCGAGGTACAGCGTGCTCGGTCAATGTGGCGACGCCTGGGGGTGGCCTATGTCCAGCAGTGGACATCTTTCAGTACAGGCGAAGACCCGCACAAAAGGGACACGCCGAGGAGAGAGCCGCAGGTGCACAAAGAAAACCGAAGACGTACGAGCGCGCGCTGGCTAGACACATACAATACCTACGCCGATTGTTTGTTTACAATGAGCATCAGCTGAGTTGTGTTATTTCAGTTTCGTCATAATTTACGAAACTGAAAGACTGGTACTCCGTTCCAACCGGGTAAAAAAAGACAGAGGTGTCTTATGGACATAAGACACCTCTGTCTTTTTTTAACATTTTGTAGAAGTCTACAAAATACTTTATGCGTTTTCCATCGATTCGAAAAGAACACTTCTTCTGTTTTGAGACTATTACGAGGCCACATTAATTGCAGCATCAGTGGCGCTCATTAGTTCCTCCAAAGTGTTGGTATATAGGCACTTGGGTCACTCCAGCATGAGTGTCATATTCTGCGAAAGGGCACCGCACTTACATTGGGTATCAGACGGGTCTATAAAACCCTTATTTGCCAAATTGATTGATAATGGCTATATCCTTATAATATTCTTGTTTGTAATACCTACTGTCAAATTAGACCTTGTAAACAATTCATTATTTTTGTGAATTCTATCTTGATACCCATATATGGTCGGTCGAGAAATGATGTTTCAAAATAATGGGCCTTCGCGCTGCCGATTATTCGAGCTTCTAGTTATTCGAGATTTTGATTCATCGAGGTAGTGAACTACCGTGCTCATATTTTATCGATTTCAACCTAACCTAACCTAACCTAACGTTAACAAAAAAAAAAAAAGTGGGTAATATCAAAAATTATATATTTGGACACCGAAATTCCATTAAGTCATTGGCCATAATATTATGACTATCCAAAATGATTAGATATTACATTAAAGTCAACAATAAATAACTCCAACACACTCATGCCTATTTCACTGTGGATTACATTACAAACAATACGTTATTGTAATGAACATTATGTGGGATCATCACTCAGTAACACATCCCGAGGGTGACGTAAAGTTGTAACGTGCCGAACATTTTAGGAGCTAGAAAACAAATAGGTCTAAAAGTTATATGAAAATGGCGCTAATGAAAGATAGAAAATATTTATTGCTTTTCCCACACGAAATAAATAAAAACATTTACGCCAGCCGAAGGAAAAAAAAATGTTTTCTAACAAAATAAACAGCTTTTTTTTAGGGCTACCCTATTATCTACTCAACAACAAAAATAAAACGAATTTGTTATAGAATATTGTATCTGTTTTACATAAAATTAATTGAGTTAGTACAGATGAAAGATAGTTTGAGAACATAAAATATCTGAGGTCACAGGGCTAGGAGATTAGACACAGACACAATAGAAAAACAATTAAAACAGATCCGGTTAATGCTATTTTTAACCGACTTCGCAAAAAGGAGGAGGTTATGAATTTGACTGTATTTTTTTTTTGTGTGTTACCTTAGAACTTTTTACTGGGTGAACCGATTTTAATGATTCTTTTTTTATTTGAAAGCTGGTGCTTGTCATGTGGTCCCATTTCATTTTCATCAAGATCTGATGAAGAAATTCGAAGATATACGTGGGACACTCAGAAAGTTTTGCGAAACTAAAAAAAATTGTTCTATACGTACATATATTTTTATTAAATCTTTTCAAAGTACTTTCCACCAGCCTCTATACAAAGATTCATGCGCCTAAACCAGTTTTCAAAACACTTTTTCCAGTCCGCCGCAGACACCTCGTTTACAGCCTGCTCGAACGCAGCCAGCGCATCTTCCGGCGACGAAAATTGTATCCCTTTGAGCTGATTTTTTATTTTTGGGAATAAAAAGAAGTCACACGGTGCTAGATCAGGGCTGTAAGGAGGGTGACCCAGGAGTTTGACTGGCGTGCTGTCCAGGAAGTCCCTCGTTTTGAGTGCGGTGTGCGCAGGTGCATTGTCGTGGTGGAGCAGTAGCCCGCGGAGCCCTGTGTTTGGTCGCTTGTTGCTTATAACAGAGAAAACTTCTGGCAAACATTTGGTAGTATACCATTCGGCATTAATGCTTCTTTGATCCCGTAAGGGAATTGATACCAAGTGGCCAGTCAAATTAAAAAAGCTAGCGATCAAAATGTTACCCCCGCTTCTAGATCGCTTCACTTTGGTAGGCGTTGGCTCATTTTGAAACACCCAAACAGTCGACTGGCGCTTGGTTTCTGGGTCGTATTGATAAATCCAGGACTCATCACCTGTAACGATGTCGTAAACACGCCGAGACGAGCCTGCTTCAAATTTGTTAAGCATATCACGGCACCATTCCACCCGGGCCTGCTTCTGAGCATCGGTGAGGTTGTGCGGCACCCAGCGTGATACTATCCTCCTCACGCGAAGATGGCTGTGTAGAATCTCGTGAACGCTTCCCGATCCAATCTTCAATATGTGTTGAATCTCCTGATATGTAATTCGCCTATTGTCTTGGATTAAATTTTTCACTGCTAGCACGTTTTCTTCGGTAACAGCCGTCAAAGGGCGACCGCTTCTTTCGTCATCCCCCAAAGTTGGTCGACCGCGCTTGAATTCGTTATACCAACGATACACGGTTGCCTTGGAAGGGCCTTCATCCATGAATGCCATTTGAAGTCTATCGTACGATTCATCCGGTTTCAGGCGACACTTGAAATCGTATAAAATCATAGCTCTAAAATGTTCCCGGCGCAGATCCATATTTCAGTGAGACACAATACTTTGAATTAACTCGCAAAAAATGTGGAGGGAAATTTTGAAATTGGAACTTACTTATTTTTACTTATAAATAATCATATTTTCGAAAAACATTATAACTGGCCAGTCTCCCATATATAAAAACTTTTTTTCGCAATACTTTCTGAGGGGCCTGGTACATCAGAACTCTTCAATAAATGACGGCATAGCTGCAATCGCATGTCTGTTTATTGTTTAAACCATTTCATAACATAACATCACACTGGAACGCTCTAAAGGGGAACGCAGGTGTGAACAGTTCACCCTGGTATAC
This sequence comes from Orthosia gothica, assembly GCA_949775005.1. Classification (NCBI taxonomy): domain Eukaryota; kingdom Metazoa; phylum Arthropoda; class Insecta; order Lepidoptera; family Noctuidae; genus Orthosia; species Orthosia gothica. The sequence continues at coordinate 7,426,855 of OX459065.1, read as the reverse complement.
TGGTAACAAACTTCTAAATTTTGGGTCGCGCGGGTGTGAAACGAGTGCGCGTTTTGTTTCCTCAAGGTCGTTGCCGTTAGTCCTCGTCTTAATAATATGTATAGTAAGGTATTTTTTCAGTATAAACAAGACGGCTAATTAACAAAAAAGACAAACGATACAACGCACTCGCTGACAGCCAAGTAATTCTATCGTCACAACTCATTACACACCCGTAATCATTCTTATCTCTCTCCATAATCTGTAGCCGGATGTTTGCGAACATACCCCCAAGATAAAGCATGATAAATGTTTATAAGTGTCGAAAAAAATGCCATGTGACGTCACAGAACGGTAATGAGCGAGGGAACGAGCATAGACATAAATCTAACTAGATGACGCGAATATATGAGTATGTACATCACGTGTTAAAAGGAGAGTAAAAGTGAGAGCAATGCTGTTTCACTTGGTGTTATTAGCAACGCATTTAAACCGAAAACGAGAAAAGACCTTACTTTTTTTTCTTTCTTCTTTAAACATTGAGATAGTCTTACAAATTATATTTTTTAACCGACTGCCCAGAGGGTTCTTATTTTTTTAAGTTCAGGCATAACTCCGTCATACATAAATCATTTTTGTTCGAAAGAAGTTTATTCCGAAATAGTCCCATTTAAATTTGGTAAAGATCTGGTGAAGAACTTCGGAGATATACAACATAAATTTTCACCAAATGACGGCAAATCTACCGGGTTTGCTGCAATCGCATGTCTGTTTATTGTTTACACCATTTAATAATTAACCATCACGCAAGTATGCTCTAAACGCGTACGCAGAAGTGTACAGCTCACCCTGGTACACTCTCATTCCACTGGCTATGTTCAAGTTACATGTTATTCGTGTTATAAATTCTGGCATCACAGAAGGCATTTAGGTACCTTACTATATTGGACTTGTCTATTATGAACCACAAAAAAAAGTACAAAAAAATACAACCGACTTCCAAAAAAAAACACAACAAAGTGAAAAATAACTATAACTAACTTTGGAGGCGGGGTCGAAGAAACGAAAACAGGAACACGGACTTCTAAAATTGTGCTTTTGTGTTTTTTTTGAAGTCGGTTGTATATTTTTGTAAAAAAGTGTTTTTGTCTTAAGAAACAATAATTTTGTAATATTGACGTCAATATCACAGACGCTGTCGACTGTGACACAGTTTATACTAGTACATTCGTCAACGTAATCTCTTACTAATGATCAGTACGTACATTACATTGTCATTGCTAAACCTAGTTTAAGAGAAAATTGTTAATTTGAATGTTACAAATAAATTCATCATCTGCCTAGCATTTTCCCAATTGTTGTTAGGGTCGGCTTCAGTATTACCGGATTCAACTGGGTACCAGTGTTTTACATGGAGCGACTGCCTGTCTGACTTCCATAACCCAGTAACTGGGTAACACTATACCTCTTGGCAAGACTAGTGTCAGACCTCAAGCTTCTGACTACACGTAACGACTGTTAAAGATCTTCAAATGACAGTCGGGACCAAAGGCTTAACGTGCTAAATGATTTATTTTAATATTTATTGCTATTTTTCTTCTTAGCGTAGTGATAGAAACTATAGACTCTGAATGTTATGTTTTGCCCAGAAATATGCTACGGCAACACCATTCGCTGAAGCAGCCATTCGTTCCTTACATGCACAGGTGACAAGGCAAGCGGCGCAAGACAAAAGGCGGGCCATAAGGCCTAATTGAAGGCACAATTAGGCATTATTCTAGATTGAGCTGGAAAAACTCTACTACTCTTAACAAGTTTGCTGAGATAATGGACAAATTTCCTTTTGTAAATTCGTTTTTAAATTGTGTGTAAAAAAGTGTCACGCTTGGTTTTCATATAGACGGAGAGACTTGCGTTATCTAGTTAGATGTGTGTGTAGCACGATTGAGTGAACGAAGGAACGAAGCTTTGTTTATAGTTCACGCGGAGTGAGTGAGCATAGTTTGTGATGTTCTTTTGTTTATATTGCAGAATGAATGTGAGACTTCCTTTAAATCGGTTTTGAGTGTTGGCGGTGTTGTGTTTTGAAGGTTTGTTTTTGTTACAGAAACATTTTTTTTGACGCATATTGTTTTGTAAAATTTCGCTTATTACTGAGTTTCTACGCTATTTTTTTTATTTTTTTTTATTTATTCAGACAACAATTGAGTCCATTATGTTAGTATGAATATAATGGACTCAATTGTTATAATAAAAAATTATATATATAAAAAAATTATAATAGGATAAAAAATTATAAAAAAAAAAAAAAAAAAAATTGATGAGAAAAATTGCTCTTGCTGTCGAATTTTGATTACAATGTCAAAAAAATGTCATACGCGACGTCACAAAACGGTAATGAACAAGGGTTCGAGTGAGAAACATTTTTTATGGAACAACGCTTTGTTTAGAGTTCACGCGGAGTGAGCAGAGATTGTCATGTGCTTTTGTTTGTGTTCCAGAATGAATGTGAGACTTTCTTTTAATCGGTTTTGAGTGTTGGCGGTAATGTTGTGTGCAGAAGGCTTTTTTGTTAAAAAAACTTTGTGACGGGTTTAACTTTTGTTTTATATTGTTTGACTAGGTTCTGCCCGCAGCTTCGCCCGCGTGAATAGTGTTTTATTGTACCACAGATAATATAATACTAGCATACAGATGTCTCATCCCATACAAAGAAACCGTGCCGACGTAACTAGCGTTTTTCATCTGATTATACCGATTATTTTTTGTAAATCGATCGCGTTCGATCCTGTTCCACGGCTATAAGATCACCATCTATATCGGTGGAACGGAACGGACCGGAACCGAACACGATCGATGTATAAAAAATATCAGAATAATCAGTATAGAACGTTGGGACGGTATCTTTGTATGGAATGAGACCAAGGGATTAAAGTAGCCAAAGTGATATTCCATACCTTATGGACAGATCTATCTCTGTAGCAAATTTTATCGAATAATAGCTAAAAATTTAACATAGCTGTAATTTTTATAACAAGCTTATATTAAACTTGCCTTGTTATGAGTTAGCATGTATAGGTTAAATCTTACATATGGATTTGAAAACAGTTATCCCATATATGAAATGAATGAAAAAGAAAGAAAGATATTTATTTGTGACCCGCACAGGAGACACTAGTTAAGCAAAACAATAATATAAATAAAAAACCTCGTGTGTGACCAAAAAATTATATTATTAATTATCTCGGCCTGCAATGGGGCTGAGATTTTGCATACACTTTTGATTTGGATAACAATACGGAGCACGTTTAGCACGGTTAACTAAAAACTTTTCTCTGAATTACTCTCACCACAACTTTATGGCTTTCGTAACCCAATCCACAAAAAGAAAAAATTCAAAAATATAAATAAATTCACACAAAAACAGCGTCTAACACGAACCACACATTATTTTAATTTATTTCATCTCGCGTCAATATTTCATTTAAAAATGCATACACGAACAAATTCGATGCAGTGAGGCTTCGTGCGTGCTTCATATGGAGGCAATTTCAACCCTCCGCGCACCACAGCCCGCTAACTATTTGTCACAAAATATGAAGCAACAAAAATTCATGAAATCGAGGTGGCTTGCCGACTTTCAAGCTTTAAAGCTATTTATATCTCTGGGAGGAAGGAAGACCGACCGGCGGCAATTTCGCCGTGTGAAAAATAAATTCAAGCACTCTCCCTTGGCGATTTTTAATCCGAATTTTCTTTTGAATTATGCGATGTACCTGTAGTGGGGTGAGGGTTGATCGATGGTCGCTGTGGTTGTTTTTTGGGTTGCAGGTTAGAGTTAAGCTTAATAATCTTCGACGTATATTTTTTTGTTTATTTTCCTAAAAAAAACTTTTTAACAAAAAATCAAACTGACTTCCAGAACAAAAAACTACAAAGCAAAATAGTTATTTATGCTACAAGTGCGGAAGGTTGGTGATTACCGATGAGTGGCATTTTTATTCACGAGCGAGCGAAGCGAGTGAGTGGATAAACCGACACAATTCGGAAATCATCTTACGTACGTGTATCATACAACATTTTACTATGCATTGTGCGAGGAAATAAATAAATTAATAAAATGGCGGGCTTATTCAAGCGCGTTCAACATATCCACAGATTAACTAATAGGCCCTCGGGCATATCTACTGCGCGAATAGCTGTCACATCGTAACGCAATAAGGCACGAGCAAAATATACGTTCTGCCAAACATATTAAATGAATATTTAAAATTAATTTATTGATCAAAATCTAAATCTAAAGTAAATAAAAACGCCTAAAATAAAGTATTAGTTTTATTTTACCTTTTATATGAATGATAATCTGTACATAACTAATTTTTAAAACTTTTCTCACATAATAAAAATTCTATAATTTTTTAAATTGGTCCCGGCGTGAATTGAAAACCTGCTCCTTTTTTTGAAGTCGTTTAAAAAAGAACAAAGTAAAGGAGCATCTTTGAAAAAACACGTCCTTGAGATACTCTTATATAAATAATCCTCTACATTTTATCTCACAAAATACAACAATGTTTTGGTAAAATCTGTAGAGATACATTTTGCCGTAGAGGTGCTACGCCGTAGCACTCAATCGCGTAGGCCTTGCTACGCTGTCATAGATTCAGCGTAGCAGGTTGCTGCTTCTACAGCGTAATGTAATAATTCGATCGCTGTCAATATACCAGGCCCCTCAGAAAGTATTGCGAAAAAAAGTTTTTATATATGGGAGACTGGCCAGTTATAATGTTTTTCGAAAATATGATTATTTATAAGTAAAAATAAGTAAGTTCCAATTTCAAAATTTCCCTCCACATTTTTTGCGAGTTAATTCAAAGTATTGTGTCTCACTGAAATATGGATCTGCGCCGGGAACATTTTAGAGCTATGATTTTATACGATTTCAAGTGTCGCCTGAAACCGGATGAATCGTACGATAGACTTCAAATGGCATTCATGGATGAAGGCCCTTCCAAGGCAACCGTGTATCGTTGGTATAACGAATTCAAGCGCGGTCGACCAACTTTGGGGGATGACGGAAGAAGCGGTCGCCCTTTGACGGCTGTTACCGAAGAAAACGTGCTAGCAGTGAAAAATTTAATCCAAGACAATAGGCGAATTACATATCAGGAGATTCAACACATATTGAAGATTGGATCGGGAAGCGTTCACGAGATTCTACACAGCCATCTTCGCGTGAGGAGGATAGTATCACGCTGGGTGCCGCACAACCTCACCGATGCTCAGAAGCAGGCCCGGGTGGAATGGTGCCGTGATATGCTTAACAAATTTGAAGCAGGCTCGTCTCGGCGTGTTTACGACATCGTTACAGGTGATGAGTCCTGGATTTATCAATACGACCCAGAAACCAAGCGCCAGTCGACTGTTTGGGTGTTTCAAAATGAGCCAACGCCTACCAAAGTGAAGCGATCTAGAAGCGGGGGTAAGATTTTGATCGCTAGCTTTTTTAATTTGACTGGCCACTTGGTATCAATTCCCTTACGGGATCAAAGAAGCATTAATGCCGAATGGTATACTACCAAATGTTTGCCAGAAGTTTTCTCTGTTATAAGCAACAAGCGACCAAACACAGGGCTCCGCGGGCTACTGCTCCACCACGACAATGCACCTGCGCACACCGCACTCAAAACGAGGGACTTCCTGGACAGCACGCCAGTCAAACTCCTGGGTCACCCTCCTTACAGCCCTGATCTAGCACCGTGTGACTTCTTTTTATTCCCAAAAATAAAAAATCAGCTCAAAGGGATACAATTTTCGTCGCCGGAAGATGCGCTGGCTGCGTTCGAGCAGGCTGTAAACGAGGTGTCTGCGGCGGACTGGAAAAAGTGTTTTGAAAACTGGTTTAGGCGCATGAATCTTTGTATAGAGGCTGGTGGAAAGTACTTTGAAAAGATTTAATAAAAATATATGTACGTATAGAACAATTTTTTTTAGTTTCGCAAAACTTTCTGAGTGTCCCACGTATATGGCTACAATTTTTGAAATTAATATGAGCATTACTACTTTACTTCGTTTTATTTTTTCACTTCATTTTTTTATTTGTATTTTCCCAGTAGCAGCTCGTAGTCTGGAATTGTTTTGTGTGGTGTTATTGTTTTTTTTTTTTTTTGAAATTATTATCATGCTCTAGAAAATTACTCTAATCATATGACAAATTTACCCTTTAGCTATATCACCAGCACTAACCACAAATAAAATAATCAGTGTAATATGAAAATTTTATTTAATAGTATTTCATGAAACGGTTCAATTTAGCGCAGTAATGATGGTCGAGATAACGACTTCGGAATACAAATGATATATGTGCCGAGGTAATTGTAGGCAGACGTGCCGGCTGTCGGCGATCGATGGTCACTATATTGTGTCATAAATGATGGATATTTTTCAAAGATTCAAATTAAAAATAACTTTTATACCATTCCCCCTCTAAAAAGCTTATTTTATTCACTGAAAACAGTGAATAAAAAGCACTTTTAATCACTGTTTTGATGTTTGAATTTAGAAAACTCTCACACTCACTCATATTCGACCTTCGTCTCAATGCTGTAACAACCTCCTTGCGCAAAAATACTTGATGCAGATCCTTGTGCTCTTACTGGACTTAATAAACTTAATTTTGAGTTTGTTTATATTTAGGATTATAATAATGATTTTGATTTTAGTATAGTATATTTAGTGAATACTATTTTGGATTGTAATTCTAATATTAATTGCATTGGTGTTTAATTAATTATAAAAATTTACTTAACGGAGGTGGTCACTGCCCCCTGAAACACAGGTTTACAGGTTACATAGCTCAGGCAGGGTTTCATATTTTGTAAATTTTGAGGTAATACACCGTTTATTTATTTATATATTATTGTTATTCCTTGTGCTTATTCTTGATTTAGTTTTAGTACCTTATATTACCATTAAAGTATATTATTATTTTATTATTGTTAAGGATAACTTAAAACGTTGTCGTCAGATCTAGATAAAATTTTAATGGGACCACACGAGAATCACCAGTTTTAAGCAAAATTTACACATCAAAATCGGTTTATAATTGGCGCAGTAATAGCGTAACAAACATACAAAAACATAAAGTCCAATTGAGAACCTATCCTTCCTACTATACAACTGAGAATCCTACCTTTTTAAGTCGGTTAAAAAGAAGTAATTTTTTTTTTTTATACAGCGGTGATATTCTAATCTCAGCCTCAAACAGTCAAAAATACACTTAACCAAGTCTTCAAACTCAACTCCACCTTGTTTAATACCTGGAAGACCATAGAATGGGTGAAAGAGAATAGAGTTTTTTTTTCCTAATGTCCCTCGGCAAACTTCGTGTTTCGGCAGTCGTCAGATATCAATCAGTTGCCCTTTACACTTAGTGCAGATCGGACGCTCTCAATTAATTTGGAAGTTAGAAGAGTTGTTAATACTCTTTTAGCTTAATGTAATTTATTTAAAAAAAGGGTGCAAAACTGCTAAAGTCGATGATTGCTGAGACATATTAAGAACATAGTTGTACTGTACATGTATTTTCCGGTGCCATTTATCTTATCTATTTAAATGTGGACAAAAGCTGCTAAGTAAAGAAATAATGGGTATTAAAAATTGATAGGATCCTAAAACACTCGATCCAAAAGGTCAGCACAAGAAAATAATAAATATTAATCATTTATGATTTTGTTTGTTATTCTGTACAACTGTTAATTACACTACGAACAATCAAATTGCAAAATGAATAATAAAATGTATTAGCTCCCTAGCTCTAGTATCAAGCCAAAAATCAACAGGAAATATTTAGGTTTTATTATTTATTCTATCATGGAAGCAGTGAAATAAACAATAACTATCAATCTGCCTAGCACTGGCTTTCAGTCTTACCGGATTCAGCTGAGTATCGGAGATTTACATGAAGCGACTGCCTATAAATAACACGAAAAAATAAACGAAATAAATAATAACACGTAAAAATAATCGTCTTTATACCATATTTGTGAGGGATCTCAAGAAGGGGTAGATTGAAAATACTTACACGGAGGAAAAGAAGTGTCGCAATCGCATATACAAGATTTTACGTATTTTTACACACACACACATGATATATCAAGGCTACTACTAACAGCTGAATATATACAAACATGATAGATACAATTCTCTATAATACACTTTAAGTTTTAGTAGATTTTTGGGTGATACAATGGGCGGCCAAGCAATATTTTATCGACTACCTTATGATACACTAAAAAAAAAAAAAAAAAAAAAAACTCGTCTGCTTAGAAAGCAAACTAAAACCGCGAATACGTATCTTCCGACTGCACAGCATGATTTTCTCCTTGTTTACGTTTTTGTAACTTTTTAGTTTGCTCTCTTAGCAGTCGGGTTTTTTGATTTTTTAAATAAACTGTTTTTTTTATACCTTTTTAGTTATATTTTTTTTCGAATAAGTTACGTTTAAATATATAAGTATTATATATTTTTGAAATCACCTCTTAAAACCCTTTATTTTGCTATCCCACACGAAGAGTTTGGAAGAAAAAATACAATTTGGGCCTCCACAATATGGCGCCCAAAATCCGCCATTTTTCTATTTTCTAATTTTAATATAGCCCGTGACACTCGCAGGGTTAAGACGAATCGATTGACGTAAGAGCCATCAAAATCGGCCCACGCGTTTGGTCTCTAGAACGCCACATAGGAACAAACATACATACATACATAGACTGATAACACATTACCCTCCTTCGGCAGTCGGGTAAATAGACAAGGATCAACAATACAGATAGTCTTAGGGCGGTGACACACTACAAGTTCGTGTCCGTGATTGGAGTTCCGGGTTCAAAATGTTCTGAATTTTGACAGATTATGACGGATAGAGTTTGGATGTAGTGCGTAAGCTTCCCTACAAGAAGTACTTCGGTACTTCGGAACCAAAATTTCACGGACACGGATCGGGTGTAGTGTGTAACCGCCCGAACTTACCAACATTTGAATGTCTAAAACTAACATTGACAGACCATTTTGTTGCTAGTGTGAGTTTAAAGAGCGAAAGTCTGGCCATAGACAAGCATTACGCAGGCTTACAGGATCTGTTGTTATTTTCAATTTATTGAGAAAAACTATAACAGCCATACCGAAATTCATCAGATTATTATGTATTTAAGTAACAAAAATAATTAAATTATTTCAACAATTCCTTGTTGTTATCTTCATACAGCTGTTTTGATGTTCCAACTGCTGGGACACAGGCCTCCTCTCACAGAGGAGCTATAATACACCACGCGGGCCCAGTGTGGATTGGTAGATGTCACATGTTTTCGAATTTTTGGTTCTAGGATACTCGTATACCGGTTACCTCACGATGTTTTCCTTCACCGTTTTGAGATTTTAGTGGTAATCAAATAATTTTATATAATGCTTTTAATGTTAACATAATTAAAAACCGGCCAAGTGCGAGTCGGACTCGCGCACGAAGGGTTCCGTACCATTTTCGTATAAAACGGCAAAAAAATCACGTTTGTTGTATGGGAGCCCCCCTTAAATATTTATTTTATTTTGTTTTTAGTATTTGTTGTTGTAGCGGCAACAGATATACATCACCTGTAAAAATTTCAACTGTCTGGCTATCACGGTTAATGAGATACAGCCTGGTGACAGACAGACAGACAGACAGACAGACAGACAGACAGACAGACAGACGGACCGCGGAGTCTCAGTAATAGGGTCCCGTTTTTACCCTTTGGGTACGGAACCCTAATAAACGGTGAATAACACTATTAACTAACTCTGAAATTTCAAAATATGTATCTCTATCAATGTTCAGTTATTCGATGATATCAAACACGATAGAAACATAATTAGTGTCACATTAGGCCCAGTGTATTTTCGTCAAAGAGTTTTAATCTCTTTTATTTAACAGTGTTGTTAATACTAAACTTATTAGCATAATCCTATGACAGTAGATAACGTGCTGGCCTTAATTCGTAGGATTGACCTATTTTTAGTTTACCTTTTTTTCCTTGTTAACATGTACGTAGGCTTTAAATATAATGTAGTGAAAAGCGATTGGTCACATGCAACAATGTATGGGATTGTCAAGAGCTATCGAAATGTCACGTGATCAATCCCTTACATTATGGAATTTCGACCATCGCCATCGCAGATAGAATTACATTTTGTATAGAGCAGGGTTTTACCAATTACTATCATTTGGGGTTTTACCAATTACATTCATTTTGGGGGTTTTACCAATTACTGTCATTTGGGGTTTTCCAATTACTTTCATTTGGGGTTTTACCAATTACTTTCATTTGCGGTTTGACCAATTACTTTCATTCGTGGTTTTACCAATTACTGTCATTTGGGGTTTTACCAATTACTTTCATTTGCGGTTTAACCAATTACTTTCATTTTGGGTGTTTACCAATTACCTTTATTTAGGGTTTTACCAATTATATTTATTTGGGGTATTCCAATTACTTTCATTTTCGGTTTTAGCAATTACTTTCATTTGGGATTTTACCAATTACTTTCATTTAGGGGTTTGCCAATTACTTTCATTTGGGGTAAACCAATTACTTTCATTTGGGGTTTTACCAATTACTATCATTTCGGGGGTTTTCCCAATTACTTTCATTTGGGATTTTACCAATAACTTTCATTTACGATCTGTATTCTATAATAATATATGACAATCACGGTCCGTAAGGTTTAAAGCGATCTCCCCCCCTCCGCCCATCAAGGATACCTGAATATATTGTAAAGATTTTTTTCGACAATAAAAAATAGTGCATAATGTAATTTTTTGCCATACACTATCCGTCCGAAGTTTGAACTAAATATGGTGCAGGCTATTGTCATTAAATCTTGGATATGTTCATCGGTAAGTGAACCCCGAAATATATTTTTTCCTTCGCGACGACTGACGATGTCGCACTCCGCACTCTTCCGTTGTTGAATCGACGACAGAAAAGACAAAGCGCAGGATAAATAATTATATTACGTACTCAAGTAACACTAGTTAATTATATTGTTTACTTACACAAAATAGGCTGGCAGTCCGGATCCGCCATTTCCGCAATTTGGTGACCGTCTGGATGTTTTATGAAGAGTAAGTGATATTCAAACTTAAGATGATTTTTTGGCTGTACTTGGGGTTGTATAAGAGTAGTTGTATGGCAAAATAAATAAAACATCGCGATGAATCTCCATTAAAAGATGAGTTTATACGAAAATAATTAAAGAAACTGAAATAAAACAATTTGAAGGCTCTTAAAATCTTTTTTTTTTTTTTTTTAATAAAAACGTTGCCCCACACTAGGAATTTCTTCCTGTATCGTGGGTGCGTTTACAAACATATAAACTCACATACACAAACACCCAGAGCCGGAACAACTATCTGTAGGCCATACAAATATTTGTTCCGTGCGGGAATCGAACCCGCGACACGCAGCGCAGCAGTCAATCGCTCAACCACTGCGCCAACCGTGCGCAAACACACATCACACATCACACATCACACATCTGGTTCCGGAAACGTACCAAAAGAAATAAATCTTTGTATTATATAATTGGCCACTTTCTGCTAAAGAGTGCCTACTTCCAGGGCATTCATTCCAGAACTGAAATTTACAAAGAAGTAACCGTGCCGGCAGTAAAATTAAGTGAAGAAAAACTTTATTACGAATCTCGTCTTAGCTAGCGAAGTGGCCTCGGTTATAAGCAAAAATTCAAGCTACCGACCTCCGCTGAATAGTAGGAATCTCCATGAATTTATAGTGCCAGAAGAAACTCAGGAAGGAACAGCGCCTCGGATTCTTAAAAAGAAAAATAAGCTAAAAATAATATAAAAATGTCAGCACCAAGACCAGGTAGTTTTTGTGTTCCGAGGATGGTAAGTTATTTCTATTTTTTATTGTTGTTTTGAGAAATATAAAAAGTTTTTTGGCCATGTAAATTACGGGAAATAAAAAGGAAACAATGTTTCATGACAATGCAGCTGCAGTGTACATTTTGTTTTTATGACGTGACTATGTAAGAAAGACGTACATGATTTTTTATGAGTATTTACGGTTTTCTGTTATTCGGGAATTCACTAAAGAGACTACAAAGCATAACATCTTTACAAGCGATTAAGTTATTTTAAACATATCATATTTGCATGCCTTAAGGCTCATGTACACTAAGGGATAGTTTTTTTACCTCTATGTTTATGATAACACAGATAATTTGCATGCCTTATGGCTCGTTTACACTAACGGAGAGTTTTCACCTCTAGTTTAGGTTACGAAATCTTGTCCTATGTTTACCACGATTTCGTGTAACTGAATCAGGGAACAGAGGGAGTCCTGCGACATACGGACCCACACGTAACGTCTTCGTGAATAGGTGTGAAGAACACAACACCGAGAGAAATGGAGGGATGGGCCGGGGCCTTAAGGACATTACAGCCTGATAAAAAAAGTTATGAAATGTATTAAAACATGACTTGGTGGAGTACGATATTCTCCTGAAGAGCAAATAGCGTAGCACAAGCGAAAATTGTATTCTGTTCAAAAATCTATTATCAACATTGCAATTGCACACACAATTCAATTCCTATACTTCGTAAAAGATAGCTTGATCTCTGCGACATATGTCAAACTGACGTAAACTTTATTGTTAGGTTATTGTTAGCTTGTCAAGCGCTATTGCTACTGTATTGATACTGACATTTGTCGTAGAGATCAAGCTATCTTTTATGAAGTATAATCCACCAAACTCATAGTGTAACACCACTGAAGAGTGGGTATTAAAATAAATTACCGCTAAAACTGAGGGACGGCTGGTATTAGGGTATTTACGCCGATCAGTCGGCCTGTTGCTACGTGGCCGGAATATTGGAATGTCAATTATTATGCAGGCTGGACGCCATTAAATAGCTGGTTGATAGTTGATGCAGTCTAGTTTCTTGATTTTGCACAATCTGTCACGGAGAAGAAGAACTGTCTAAAAGAATAAACGTCTTTTGTTATTTTAGAAATCAATCATATAATTTGAACCGAAAGATGGCCACTGCTGTGCAAAGGTCTTGTGCTTCTCGCATGCAGCGGCTTTCTACCGTTTTCAACAGATCATCAGGAATTTAGAAATTAGATACTTAAGTAGTCTAAATATTTTGAGATTGATAATTTAAGCTTTTTTTAGCTTAGAGAAATGCTCATGCATACTGGGTGGTAGAGCCACGGAGAGATAGCGCAGTTATGTGGGACTACAATACACTAAAACTCCACGGTGTTCTCCTTTGCCGTTTAAGACGGGAACACGAGCACACCTTAGTACTTGTCCGTGAACCCGACCTAACCATTATGTTACTGCAGTGTTAGAAAATGGATTTCAATAACAAAGTACAATATTCTTTCCGAGTAAAGCTAACCTAAAAACGACATAACACGGCATCGCTTTCCAGTTATGATTAAAAATTTGTCAGAAAAATCATACACTTTTTATTCAATCCGCAAACGTATCGAGCTAGCTATAAATATTAACGAGAAAACATCGACGCTTACAAATCCGTGGGGAGCGCAAATGCGTGTACACCACAATAATATTTTATTAACAAAAACATTATATTTAGCAATAACGTCCCGCACGAGATATTCGTGCGATTTTTTTGTCGCATCGCAAACTGAACACAATCGGATATCATTAGGGTTATTTATGTGTGCGTCGTGCCGTGGACGCAGCGGGGACGCAGCGGGTACGTGACTTCAATTCTCAACGCCTGTTATCTCGGACACTTACTTTTTTCCATTGATTGCCTTTTTTAGGGTTCCGTAGCCAAATGGCAAAAAACGGAACCCTTATAGATTCGTCATGTCTGTCTGTCTGTCTGTCTGTCTGTCCGTCCGTATGTCACAGCCACTTTTTTCCGAAACTATAAGAACTATGCTGTTGAAACTTGGTAAGTAGATGTATTCTGTGAACCGCATTAAGATTTTTACACAAAAATAAAAATTAAACAATAAATTTTGGGGGTTCCCATACTTAAAACTAAAACCAAAATTATTTTTTTTCATCAAACCCATACGTGTGGGGTATCTATGGATAGGTCTTCAAAAATGATATAGAGGTTTCTAATATCATTTTTTTCTAAACTGAATAGTTTGCGCGAGAGACTCTTCCAAAGTGGTAAAATGTGTGTCCCCCCCCCTGTAACTTCTAAAATAAGAGAATGATAAAACTGAAAAAAATATATGATGTACATTACTATGTAAACTACCAGCAAAAATTGGTTTGAACGAGATCTAGTCAGTATTTTTTTTTTAATACGTCATATATTGTAAACCGCAATTTACCAAGTACGGAACCCTTCGTGCGCGAGTCCGACTCGCACTTGGCCGGTTTTTTTTTATTTTCCTTTTCGCCCTTTTTTCCGGCAGTTGTCCCTTGATGTATGGCGGTATTGAAAATAATTTGTCGGTGACGTGGGCCGGGTACGGCTGTTATAATGCGGACAATTATAGGCATTGTCCGCGCTCCTAAACGATTGTGTCGTCCAATACTTTTTCGGAAAGTGTTCGGCCATTACGCGATAACGTTTTCAATGTTCTCTCCATAAAATTGAGGACAACTGTTTTTGTTGTGAAATTATTGATAATTCGGAAATTGGCGTAAGAATAGACAATATTTCTTTATATTTTTTTTAGATAATGATACTTTATTCCTATCCTAACTGTACGGGACGGACGTGATCGTCCAAGACCGACAGGCAATCAGGAGGTTGTAAGGCTCCTGCTTGAACGCGTTGACGCCCCTTGCACCTATTGTTCAGTTGTCATCTGGTAACTATGGACCTTGGAGACACTTGAAGGCTGCCAAGTAGGTTGAGGTGAAAAACGTGATGTCCAGGTTAAATAAAACTATTTGTTCATGGCCAGAAGCGATGTTCCTTCATGGTCCTCGAAGCGCAATGATGCGTGGAAATACTTTAAGTGAAATAATGGCTACGAAATGTTCACGCGCCTGCGCACTATTAAAGAGGCGAACTCGACTGCGACGAGGACCACAACATTCCGACCGCAAAAACTTTTATTTTTCAAAAAATATACGCTAAGACTCGTAGCTTGAAACTGACAGGAACTACCCTTCCACTGGACCGATTCTGGTGAAACTTGTACTTTTGGATAGGTCTCGAGGAGACCTTCCCTCCGGTCTTTGATCCAGGTCCCTAGCCCCTACCATCAGGGAGTTCTCGTAAGGAGAATGTCGAAGAAAGGGAATTCCCGCCAGTTTGAAGCTTTACAATCGAGTTTCTCCTAAAACTAGACATGTTAGCTCTAGGGTACCAGCGAGGGACTTGGAGCCCTCCTACTGGGCCGTTGACACACATAAGTGTTACAGTTATATTCAAAACATTCAGGCGTACAGCCGCGAAATGGTGCGAGAAGTTAGCTTATGCCCCTGATCTTGGCACATAAACTCGATTCCTACTCAGACTGCTGGGTGGATTTTCAAGTTACATTCACACCCGGGTAGCCCTCGTGATGGGCTATCCCAAGGTAGAAGTCCGGTAGCTACATGTCCAACCCCCGATGAGTTATCGTTTGTTACAAGTTTGTTTACATAGCAAATCCATGTAACCTCGCACCATATCAGGTCGCTTAACTCCTCAACCACCAGAGCTAAGCTCCTTCCGGAAGTGTGGTTGGGTAGCTGGAAAACTAGGCTGTCTGACGGCGGTACCCTGATGGGTGTACCACCAGCCTTTCCGCAGCTTAAGGTGCCGGGAAGCGGCCGAATACTAAATTTTACGTCGTCTCACAGCTTTAATGTGTCTGTGTGCGTTATATACACCTATTTACTAGTTTTGTGTCATGACTGAGTCTAGACGCCCGCCTGTGGGTCCACGAAGGTAATGCTTCAGACAGCATATCTATAACTGACCAGGCACCAAGTGTCCCTGGACGTAGTGACCCGTCGGCAGACGCATAGAAACGTCCATGCCGGCATACACAGACACATCACTTCAAGCAAGTGATGTCTATGTACTAGAATTACACAGGTGCTATCTATTTATAGGGCCTAGACAAAATTCTAGGTCACCTAGAAGCGCTAAATGGCTTGTATCGAATTTTCCAAACACTTACTTGAGTAAAATGTATGTATATTTCCCTTTTTAGAGTGAAAATGCACTATGACTGGCCATGTACTGCTATTATGTATAATTTCTCAGTCATGGTATCCAGCCATCCTATCTAGAACACCTAGGTGGTGTTTCCTAACAAAACAATTATGTGTAAGGAAGCAATCTGATTGGTTGGTGAATAGAATACCTATAGCACCACCTGATACCCTGCTCAAAACGGGGGGTCTAAAATAAGTAAACAAAATATTTTTATTTCCTTAAACCTATACATTTATCATATAACTAAGGTACCTTATGTATAATTCTAACACATAAGCGCTATATTCACACTATAAACTATGTAAAAGCCCCCAAAACATGAGTTTAAAGTTATCAAAATTCTACAAAAACTGGTTTTAGTATAAATATAAGGTGCCGCCCTCTTACAGGTCATTGTGAACTAAACGCTCGTTGAGGACGGTTGTTTTTTACGGAGTTAAATACTTGTTTCTTTCCGTAATAACACAATCAGTATGCATATTAAAGCTTCTAATTTATTGTTATTAGACTATATAATTCTATTACCTACTGATAGACACATAAAATATAATTTTAGTGTCTCAAAAACATGAGCAAAAATTAGTTACGAGCTTTACTATAAAAGGTTTTTTCACCTACCGACATCGCTTAGTATGCGATGGCGCTCTGGGGTGAGCAGACGTGTGTCTGTCAATACTATTTATATTTTACATTATGACAACCTATCTAAAGGTGACGTATCGTCGCGAACACTAACTAAATCGTATTTTTGTTCTAAATTCAAACGCTATTATCCTAATAGTGTCTGTAAAGTAGACCTACATCTCGTAAATATGCTCTTAAATAAGATTAACAGTAGGCCGGGCGCTCTTCATAATTCTGCGTTCAAAAAGTCAATAGTAGCTCATTGGAAATTCTTGCAACGTACGATAAAATAGTATTACGGATACCAGCCTTCCCGTGTAGAACCACACTTAAATGTTACCGAATCATTTCGCGAAATAGTGTGCAATCGGAATAGTTTGTTTTATTTCTTGATGTTATTTTTTTTTTTATTTAGGTTGTGTGTTGCCAGTGGTGACATATGGCTCTGAGACGTAGTGGATTACAATGGGCCTTATCAGATAGCTTACAATCACTCAAAGGGCAATGAAGAGGGTTATGCTCGGAGTTTCCGTGCGTGTTTGAATCAGAAATTTGGAGAACCGCAAGAGAACCAGGGTTACCGACATAGCCCGAAGAATTGCCATACTTAAGTGGCAGTGGGCAGGGCACATTGCTCGCAGAACGGATGGCCGATGGGGCAGAAAGGTTCTGGAATGGCGACCGCGAACCGGAAGACGTTGCGTTGGAAGGCCTCCCACCAGGTGGACCGATGACCTGGTGAAGGTTGCGGGGATCCGCTGGTTACGAGATGCACGGGACCGGTCAATGTGGTGACGCTTCGGGGAGGCCTATGTCCAGCAGTGGACGTCTTTCGGCTGATATGCTGATGATGATGATGAGTGTGGTCGTTGTTACTATGGGCGTATCCTATAACTGTGGCCATAAACCGACCTGGAGGAAGAAGTGCTGTACGCTGGCCAGAACAAATCTGAACCTCGTTGACCATTAAAGCCTCCGAAGCCGTGCATGTTCTTGAAAGTAGAAGCAAGTGGAAAAACAATCAAAAAAATGTTGTAAACTATGATATGGTACCGACCGCCAGAATTGGAGTAACGACCCTAGGAGGTGGAGGAGATAACTGTGTTAATAGCGGTATTTGAACCACCTACGTTTATTCATTAAAAATCTTGAGACACATCCAAGTCCTTGAGTTATTTGCTCCTTCTGTAGTTGTTGTAAGAGCCATTTAAAAACTTTCAGATTTCAATACAAAAGTTTTGGTCAACGCTAAATCAATTCGCTTCACCTCCAGTGGATCAATTTATAAACTAGTTAGATAACTTGATCTAACTGCATACACAGTTACCCTATCGACCTCAAACAGCTAGGTGAATAAACTCTTAAAACAAAAGCCAAACTAACTTCAAATAACAATTTAAAACAAACATTAGTATCTGCGGATATAATCAAATTATTGGGAACCGATCAATTGCTTGAGACAAAGAACAAACAGAGGGCCAGCCCTAACCGATCACAGGGCTTTTCTGACAACCCTGGCCTGAATGCTAAACGCCTTTCGACCCAATACAAATATAAGCTAGTACTAAAAACAATGCTTGACGCAAAAATGGCAGGGTAGCCTAGAATATTTTTGAACATTTCTTATTTTAATTACAACTAGCTGACCCGACATACTTTGTTTTGCCATAAAAACTCCAAACATTCATCTACCCTATCTACCCTATCCTACCCTACCGTACCAATACAACCTACCCTACCCTACTATCCTATGTCCGTCTCCTGGTTCTAAGCTACCTCCCTACTAATTTTCGGCCAAATCGATTCAGCCGTTCTTGAGTTATAAATAGTGTAACTAACACGACTTTCTTTTATATGTGTTAAATTATTATAATTAAGTAACAGTTTTATCATAATTGCAGCAAACTTAATGTGATTAACATGCGCCGTAAAATGAAGTTTTACGGCGCATGTGCTCCTTGAAAAAACTTCAGAAATTTATTCGGCAGTTCGTATAATTTAAAAGGTGAGTTTTGAAATCAAATTTGGTAGTTATCGAGAAATCACTTGTTTAATTCTTTGAAATGTGTCAAGTTTTTTGACAGAGCTCTTGTACCTAATTGAATAGAGTTATTGAAAATAATTGAAAGGCTACCGGTAAAGGTACCAAAGTGAAAATATACCGATGATGTATTCTTGTGACCTAAAAAATAAGGACTGATAGAAATTTATATCGAACCATGTTCTCAAAATAGAGTGTCTTGAAAGTGTTAACCATCCATTTAAAAATATATCAACCAAAGGGTGAGTTTCGAAATTTAGTGGTTTAGTTTAGCGGTTTTTTATTAATGCGTGTTTTTTAGTTTTTTTTTAACTGTTATTTATTTTTTACTTTTTAGTTCAATCTCTAATCCTGTAGATCCTGGTTAGGATAGTGGGACCAATTATTTAAATTATTGCATTGTCATCGGTCGTTGATAAGTGTGCAAAGTTTCATATTGATCCGACGTTCTGAAGGCGGTGAAAATCACATTCGAAGATTCCGTTACATTGATACATAGATACATACATACCAAGCTAATATCATATCAAGCTAAAATCGTTTTAAAAAGGTTTCAAATCCTAGTTGTTAGGTACCAAATTCGAATTCTTCATTTTTATTTCACGGTTGGCGCAGTGGTTGAGCGATTGACTGCTGCGCTGCGTGTCGCGGGTTCGATTCCCGCACGGAACGAATATTTGTATGACCTACAGATAGTTGTTCCGGCTCTGGGTGTTGTGTATGTGAGTTTATATGTTTGTAAACGCACCCACGATACAGGATGGAAATCCTAGTGCGGGGCAACGTTTTTTTAAAAAAAGAAAGAAAAAAAAGAAAAATATATCGGAAGTGTTTCTGCCAATTTGAAGGAAACTCATATTAACATCAGGAACGCATAAACAAGCCCGAACTAAGCAAAACCGCAAACCAGAGGCTAAAATTTCATAATCTCCCAACACCGAGCAACAAAGCTCACCCCAGAATAAAAGCTTGATTGAAACCAAATCCCTTAAAACCCAGAGAATATGTGACAGCTAACGTACACCTGACTCAACGGAGAATTCATCAACATTCCACCGATTAATAAAGGTGATCTTTTAACTGTGATTTTCATCAATCTTCAAGCATTAACATGGTATCTGGATAGTCTCGGCAGCACTACCCCTGGTGACCTGAACAAATGCAGGTGCCGCCTAATTACCAACGAGGGGGAAAGAGATGCTAATACACAATTTGTTGAGTTAGAAAAGGAGGTGGAACCCCGAAGAGTCAATCCGTCACTGTCGTATTGGGTAATCTCGTAAAGCTAGTGATAAATCCGAGTGAGGCGTCGAATCTACCATGATTTTTGCGTTTGCTATTATTAAATAGGGGTTGACGTACGTCACATAGCGTTTGCGCGGTTATTTGTTTAGGGGATCTTCTTGGATAAAATTGGGTGTCGAAAGGTGTTTTTACCGACTTCAAAAAAATGGAAGTAATCAATTCGACACGTATATATGTATTGTTGGAATTGCATAATATTCACGTAAGTGTATGTTTGTATGTATGTATGTTTGTCTATCTAAACTCACAACTCTAACTACAATGAATGCAATGCTACAATCTTGGGGTCTTTAAGTCAAGAGTGAATAGGTTTTTCTATGCAAGCGTGCTTCACCGTCGACCACATCATCGCTTACCATCAGGTGAGATAGTGGTCAAGCGCGAGCCTATAGAGGATAAAAAAGGAACTTCTTATCGGCTTTTAACCATTCTTTTTTTATTGGATTAAGTAACTCTCAACTTAGGGAATAGTACAACTTTTATCAAAATGGGATTAGCAGTTTTCAAGATATGGAACATACAACCGAACTCATTAGCGATAAACAGCAAGAATGTGTAAATTGAGTTATTATGGGTATTTTTTCAATTCTTTAGATACCTTACTTTAGAACTTGCTCACTTTTTAGTGTTACTGTACTTAAAATTAAAAAGAAAGAAATAAAAACATTAACAAAAGAAGAAGAGAAAGAAGTACCATAGACACCGGCTTTCGAAACGAAAGTTATTTTGCACTTTTTAGTGTTTTGCTTTTGAATTCGGTTGATTTTTTTGTGTTTTTTTTTTACTTTACGTCTGTGCAATAATTGTGATAGGGAACTAAAGTTACGCTATGCCAGCAAGTAAATAAACTATAACTATTTAATTTGTATCATCTTCCGTTCCGTTCTCGGAACCTCCAATTTTAACATCTTCCCTGTACAATGAATCATATATGACTCACGTGACTGTTTAACTATTGTGACTGCTATGTGGACAGTGTACCTGTTAAGACCGTTTGCTATCAATCTCAGTGGGTGAAACATATTTTTTTTATCGTCTATAGGATCGCGCTTGACCACTTTATCACCTAATGATAAGCGATGATGTGGTCGATGGTGAAGCAGGCTTTTGCCCGACTGCCGAAGGAGGGTAATGTGTTTATCAATATATGTTTGTTCCTAGGTGGCGTTCTAGAAACCAAACGCAATGGCCGATTATAATAATTCTTACCACAATCGATTCATCTTAACCTTGCGAGTTTCACTGCTACATTCAAATTGGAAAAATAGAAACCGGCCAAGTGTGAGTCAGCCTCGCGCATGAAGGGTTCCTTACCATTATCGCAAAAAAACAACAAAAAAAATAACGTTTGTTGTATGGTAGCCCCCTTTAAATATTTATTTTATGCTGTTTTTAGTGTTTGTTGTTATAGCGGCAACAGAAATACATCATCTGTGAAAATTTCAACTTTCTAGCTATCCCGGTTCATGAGATACAACCTGGTGACAGATAGAAAGACAGACAGACAGACAGACGGACCGCGGAGTCTTAGTAATAGGGTCCCGTTTTTACCCTTTGGGTACAGAACCCTAAGGAATGGCGACGTTTTCATTTTTTTTAAATAAAGGGTTTTAAAAGGTAATTTCAAAAATATGTAAGACTTATATGTTTAAATATATCTAATTCGAAAAAAAAATATAACTAAAAAGTTATAAATTAAAAAAGTTGATAAAAAAAATCTAATTCATGTTTACTTTTGTTTACCTCTACAATTTTGGTAGGATTTTGATAATAGTTGTCACTAAGAATGCATGCTGTGGCCTCCTATAATTGAGGGAGTGTACTTGTCATTACTTCATATTGATGATTCATTGTGTACATCTTTCGTTGGAGGTCCTAAATAAATAAATAAATAAAGAAGAACCAAGGTCGCGTCTAAATGAAGCTTGTTATTACTAGAGTTCTTATGCTCTATACAGATAAAGGAACACGGTTAACCAGTCTGCACTACTGACTGTCTATCATGGATATGTTGCTTCAATAATACGCTACTGGATAATTTTCTGGGGCAACTCTGTAGAAAAAGAGCGTGCCTTTAGGGCTCAAAAACGCTGTATTAGGTCGATGTACGATATACGCCAAACAGATTCATACAGACCACACTTTATTAATTAAAAAGAGTAACTTATTTGAGTTTTATACTAGGACCAGACACAAAGACATGCTGCGCACAGGTGTCAGTAAAACAAAGCTTTTGCAACAAAGCATCTTTTGTATGGGCCTACGTATCTATAATAATCTGCCGCCGTTTTTAAGAACTATGAGCGAAATTAATACCTTTAGAAAACAACTTCACGAATTATTGATAAGTGTTGTTACTCTATTATAGAATTTATTAATGACAAGACACTGAAATAGCCGGTTTATTACAACAAACCAATGGGTGCATAAGTATGAATTTATAAATTATTACTCACAAACAATGAAGTGAAACAATTATTTTTTTTACTGTTTTGGAGCAATAATTAATAATTAGACATTGCATATTACACTTATTTAATTTATATTTGTATTGCATGACAATTTGATGTTTTGTATTTTAAATATACCATTATTTTGAAATTTTGTATGCCTCAACGGAGGATCATAGCCGGTGTACCTGTAACCAACACAACATCTTATGTACCTATGATCCACAATAAATTATTTGAATTTGAATTAGAACTGGCTTTCAAATACTTTGCATACAAAACCAAGTTTGCCAATGAGAGCCTTATTGATCCTAATTCTAAATGAAAGCTAAATTCGTCTCGCCAAGCACGTAAATTCGGCAAAGTATAAAATCGGCTTTAGCAGCATCAATTACCTCATGTCAGGTATATTGCATCGGCAATATTGGGCCCAGTAATTTAAGCCTGTGTCACAAAGGTGGGGCTGGAAAGGCATCCGTGTAAATCGACGCTACTGTGTAGATTAGGCCTTTGAATTTAGATCTGCTTATGTCATATTGAGTTTCGAAACGTTCGAGCTTCGGGCAACGGAGCAGTGATATTTGTTTTGGTAATATACCTTGATGGAAGGAATGGCAGATATCGGACCCAGAAGGAGCTGAAAAAAAATATTCTTACTTCTTTTTCCTTTTCACATAACATCAAATCATCAGCCTATTAATGTTCCCACTGCTGGGACACAGACCTCCTCTCTGTGGGAGG
The DNA here is from genome assembly GCA_949775005.1 of Orthosia gothica. Taxonomy (NCBI): domain Eukaryota; kingdom Metazoa; phylum Arthropoda; class Insecta; order Lepidoptera; family Noctuidae; genus Orthosia; species Orthosia gothica. Next base: position 7,403,505 of record OX459065.1, on the reverse strand, counting down.
GAATGGGTCGTAATCCGCCACGCGGGCTCAGTGCATGTTGGTGCATGTCTTCGAATTTTTATTTCTAGGACATGCCAGTTTCCTCACGATGTTTTCCTTCACCGTTTTGAGAGTAGTGGTGAAGAAATAATTTACACAAAGTAAAGCGCCTGCCTGGGCTCGAACCCACGACCTACAACTTGTAAGTCACGGCCGATAACACTAGGCCACCACTGCTTTCCTTGCACCTTTGCTGCTGCTCATTTAATGAGGATACTGATGTCATACCACAAAATCATTATCTTCCTGCCCATATCCCATGCTAATAAAAGTCATTGCAACATATTTTCTTCCATCCCCCCCACATCCAATCCCTATTCTTTAATGGCATTCCTTCACAATCTTTCCTTTGGCCTTACTCTCCTACTATTAGGGTTCCGTACCCGAAGGGTCCTAGCGGAGCTCTATTTCTATCACTCACGTGTCCGTCTTCTGTCTGTCCGTCGTCTGTCACACAATTTTGTTCTAAAGTATTTTTAACTCATTACCTATGAACTTAAATTTGGCGGTAATGTCTATTATGACGTATATTTTACTAACAAATACCAATACATGGTGGCCAAAAAGTCGTGGATCAAACGCAACTAGGGGTTAGATGGGGGTTGACCCAGCGAGTCACATAGCTAGCCAGTACCCACGGCATCTACGGGGGTATCCTGACCACCAGCATGCAGCGGACGCGCATTCCTGGTCATCACCCCCAGCTTCTTTCATCACCGCTCCGACCCACTGGAGCCAGCAGCACTGTCCCGACTCACTGGCACATCATCACCCCGACTTACCGGGGCACAACCGCATACAGTTCCGACTCACCGTGAACTCTGCGACTTCCGGTTCCGGCTCACGGGAACCAACTTTTCACTGGCTAGGCACACATAACAAGATGTACGGACGACTCAACCTGCTATCGACCTCCGGTCTCCGGAGGGGATTCATGTAGCGGCACCAACGCCGCCACTTACGAACTAATGACATGACGTCACACAAATCCTGCATCGCGCAAGCAAAGTTTTCGGCGCGATTAGAACACATACAACAGTCCGACAACAACCGTTGGGCAGTTGCCCGGACCAGACACAACACCCGCCTGGTCGGAGGATCCTCCCTTTTCTTTGCAGGTTTGTGGGACTTTACACCCTGTTCCACCTACCTCCAAAGACCTCCCGTACAACAATTTTTTGCAGCTGGTGGCCCCATCTAACCCTTAGTTGCATTTAATCCACGACTTTTTCGCCACCCTGTATATTGATAAATATGATTAAGTATATTTTACTAACAAATACCAATATAGGTATTGATAATTTTTTCTTTGGTACGGAACACTAAATATACGAAGTCCAACACGCACTTGGCTGGTTTTTTTTTGTTCACATGCACATGTAATCGATTCTCGATTATAATAATTATGAAGTTCTGAGAACTGAGGTGAACCGTTTACTACTAATTGCGCACAATTCCAATTGCCAGACTGCTGTTGAGAATATCAAAACAGAACAAGTAAAATTTCAAAATGTAAAAAACACCCGACACATTTATTTTGCGAAAACACCCCGATTAAAACAGTAAAACGCCCATAACTTTTGAACCGATTTTATTTAAACAAATCTAATAACACTCTCGATAAAATCACCTATCAAACAAAAAAAACTATATCAAAATCGGTTCATCCATTTAGGCGCTATGATGCCACAGATAGACACACAGATACACAGCAATATACGTGAAACTCCAAACTCCAAACACCCCTCTTTTTCCGGCGGGGGTTAAAAAATACCCAATAACGCTTTTGTCGACCCGGGCGTCGAATCCAGGCCCTCACAATCGCCGTTTCCCGGTATCTTTCATCATTCAGGATGTGTGACATTATTGCTTGTATCCGAGTCTATTACCTGTCTCTGATATGTATCAACAAAAACATTTCCTATTTTTTACAACACACTTACTTTGTCATATATTTTCATCCTTCCTGCAAGAAAACCTCACATGTTGGTCATTTATACAAGTATTTTTAAACTAAACTACTTATTTCTAAACTTAAGCTTATCACAAATATAGTAGATTTTCATTTAAAATCATACTTTTTCGCAGATACGCTTTACAATTTTATTTGCTATGAAGTAATTAACAGAATTCCTGATGATCAAAGTTGGTAGTTTTAAAACTTTTTCGTTTTATAATTCAGTGCTGAGTTCGCAGTTGCAGCGGTTCACGGATTGAACTTTTAAAAACATAATTATCGCTTGGCGATTTTAACTTTTACGTAAACAAGTCGAACTGTGTGTAAATTGCAGATAGAGTGGATTGTGGATTCCGTTGGGAATTCATTGGAATGGTTTTATCAGCCTGATTTGTACTATATGCAAGGATTATTGTAGTATGGTGATGAACCGTGTATTCAGCTTCACAGTCATTCACTAAAAGATGATAAAAAAAGACTAAGTAATCGGGCCAAGTGGCCCTACAATCTGACTGATAATACATGAAATAAATAAATTAGAAATATAATAGAATACTCTTTATTATGTACACCATATGAGTTACAGAAAGTATAGATGAAGAAAACATTACACTGGGTGACACAATGAGCGGCCTTATTGCTAAAAGCGATCTTTTCAAGGCAACCTTTGGATGGATATTAAAAATGAAAGAAAAGACAGTACTGTAGGTAGTCTTTGATGTACTACTAATTAGGCTTGTTATTATGCTTGGTTTTTATTAACTAGTCAACAACTAACCATTTGTTTTCAATTATCTTCACTGGGATAATACTTCTATTTTTTTTTTGGATTTGTCTCATGTGACATGTGACAATTGTCATAATGGGAATATTTTAACCGAATTAAAACGTACAATATATTATTGTATCACAAGAGGCTATGATGTTGAATTGGTACAGTGGCGTTGCAGACGTTGTCGCTACCTTGCTACGCCGGTGTAGCACTGAGGATCAATGTATATTTAGGACGGATTTTTTTTAATTTTCCTTTTTTATATTAAGAATGTTAATATTTGTAGATGGGTCAATCAACGAGATTACTATGTTAAAATGCAACAGCTATAGTAGGTATTTATCTATTGCATTTTGTCTGCTGATTTACTCAGATTTTTCAGTAGCTGTGTACTAAATTATTCATACTACCACAAAATAGTAAGTATACAGAAGGGCCACTCCCGCTTAGAAAATTGACAGCTAAACTTGACAGATTCACTAGGGTTGCTACTATATTGATTCCGAATTAAAAAATAGAGTATGTTGTATAAGTTACAAACATAAATACATCGATTCGTCTAAACATACATCATATCATGCTTACATGCCAAGACAGAGCATCAAATATCCATTTAATATCACGAAACATTTAATATTACGCCACATACGATGAATATTGGAGAGTAAAAAGACGTAGTAATAGTGTAATAATGATACCACTTAAAAAAAAAAATTGTAAAAAGCTGAAAGCTCGACAAAAATATAAATGTGAAAAAACAGGTACCTAATAAAATCAAAAAAAAAACCGGCCAAGTGCGAGTCGGACTCGCGCACGAAGGGTTCCTTACTTGGTAAATTGCGGTTTACGATTTATGACGTATTAAAAAAAAACAACTTACTAGATCTCGTTCAAATCAATTTTCGCTGGTAGTTTACATAATAATGTACATCATATTTTTTTTTAGTTTTATCATTCTCTTATTTTAGAAGTTACAGGGGGACACACATTTTACCACTTTGGCAGAGTCTCTCGCGCAAACTATTCAGTTTAGAAAAAAATGATATTAGAAACCTCAATATCATTTTTGAAGACCTATTCATAGATACCCCACACGTATGGGTCTGATGAAAAAAAATATTTTTAGTTTTAGTTTCAAGTATGGGAACCCCCAAAATTGATTGTTTTTTTTCTATTTTTGAGTGAAAATCTTAAAGCGGTTCACAGAATACATCTACCTACCAAGTTTCAACAGCATAGTTCTTATACTTTCGGCAAAAACTGGCTGTGACATACGGACGGACAGTCAGACAGACAGACATGACGAATCTATAAGGGTTCCGTTTTTTGCCATTTGGCTACGGAACCCTAAAAAGGAAATAAAATTGTGAGTTGCTCTTACTTTGAGCAGCTGTTCAGTATTGCCCAATATTCGCAGTAAAACCGAAATGTCAAAGTGAGAGTGGCCCCTCTGTCTGCGGCGCGCCGCCGCTTACGTACTTTGTGATACTACCTACCTATTTCAAAAAGTCAACATTTTCTCAGTGAAGGTTTAATTTGTGAAATAACTCACGTATTAGTCGGTTATGGACATATTTGGTTATTACAACTGTCGCAATAAGCCGACCACCTGTTTATAAACCAATAACACAATGTAAATTATTAATATCGTGCTGGATATGCTAATATTCTTTTAGCTGAAATCTATTCAAAATATGCAATGGAAAATTAATCTGTTTAAATAAACATAATTACATGACAAATGAAAAAGAAAATCTCGTTATTTTTAGTATGTTTTAGCATACTATTGAAATTGATATTATCTAGTACTGAGTTGTTTGAAAATAATAGTTTTCATTTTTTGTTAAGTTTTTAACTCTAGACGCCGACTGTTAGAAATCCAAAAGAGCGCTTTTGTTTGCATGCATTTAGGTACTATCTAGTGTTAGTTAAATAGGCACTAGTGTTGTACCTACACTCATTTCTGCTTTACCAACAACGTGTGCCTAATCTAAACCTAACCTAAATAAGAGGCAATTTCCTTTAATATATCCAAATTCTCAGGCCGATATAATGATGATAAAATAAAAATAATCCGTAATTTATTAGCTACTTCATTGGAAGTCAACTCTAAGAAGAGACGCCGTTTATCATTTTATCAAAATTTGAGTAAACCGTGAGACATCAAAGCTGTATCTAAATTATTTTGAACGTTTGATCCACAGACATAAATCTAACTAGATAACGCAACGTCCCTCCATCTGTATGAAAACCAAGCCTACCACTTTTTCACACACAATTTAAGAGCATGAGAAAAAGAGAAAACGTTTTCATTGTCTAGGTCAACTTTTTTTGTAGAGTTTTTAACCCCCGACGGAAATGAGGGGTGTTATAAGTATGATGTGTGTACCTGTATGTCTGCGTATTTGTGTATCTGTCTGTGGCATCAAAGCTCCTAAACGAATCAACTGATTTTGATTTATTTTTTGTTTGAAAGATGACATTATCGGGAGTGTTTCTAGCTATATTTGATGAAAATTGGTTTAGCCTTTCAAGATATGGGCGTTTTACTGTTTGAATCGGGGTATTTGCGTCAGGTGTTTGTCAGGGTTTTACAATTTTACAAGTTACAGCTGCATACGGCATAATTAGGCATTTGTCTAGATTTTGGTTGATGTCCACCGCGGTGCCGAGGACGCTAATGAAACAGCTCAAAGTAAGAGCAGCTCACAATTTTATTTTCTTTTTTAATACGTGAAGTACCCACATATATTTGCGACATCTAGTTAGACTTATATCTTTGGCAAAGAGTAACTTTGATCTTCTATTTCGTCTTTATTTATGTTTTTTTTTTTCGCAGTTCGTGAGAGAAAATATTTGGGGATGTTATCTAATCTTGCGTTAAATCATCAAAGTGTTTAACGAGGGGTTAAATTATGAAAGCTTGAGTCTTAATTCAACTGCAAGGTTAAGCTGCCTTTGGGGTAAGTAATTTGTTGAAGAGACCGTTTTACACCTAATTCGTAAAACGGTCTCATAAATGTGATACCTAATTCGTAGTCGTGGTGACCCAGTGGCTAAGACCTCGCCTCTTGTACTTGAGGTCGTTGGTTCAAATTCGAGCAAGTACCAATGTGACTTTTTCAATTTCATATTTAGTTACTTTCTAAGTTTATTTTGGACATCACAGGCAACGGTGAAGGAAAACCTCGTGAGGCAACCTGGATGTATACATAGATAATGTAAGTCTGAAATAACCAAGTCAGAGGCTTGTCACCAGAGGTGGCTTAATTAACTCTGACACTAGAGATAGCCAAATCCTCACACGATAAAGAAGAAAGACCTAATTCGTAACTAGACAGTTAAGTCATTTGTCATTTAGATGGTTTGTGTATGTTCTGATATTTTATAGTGGTCAAGTGCGAGCCAATAGAAAAAAATCGGCTAAGTGCGAGTCGGACTCTATATATTGTGGTATTTATTCCACATCTACTTACGTTTCACAACACTTTAAATATTATCTTCATATCTTTTGATATTGTATCAATTTTTGTTACTCTTTTATAAGTATTCTTTTATATTTTTATTACCTGTAAAACATATTTTTAGTTATCTCTGATTGATTTATATTCTTCAACTTAATTTATATTGCTTATTTGCAACATTATGAAATTTTTTATACTCTGACATTTTCATCTGACATTACATCTGTCTGTCTATTTTATTTTCTTAAGCCATAGATATACCATAGGTACCATGGACTACCTAGACCTTTCCTTAAGCTAGTTGTACATTATTGTAAGGTCAGCGCAGACTGACCCGCCTATGTAAAGCCGTTTTTATTCGTTCTGGTCTTATTGAGATTTGAATTTGAAATTTAGAAGGGATGGCAGAACGAGTGAAAAACGGCATCAGCTTTTTTGAGTTTTGAATCTGAACTGAACGCCGAAAGACGGTGACTACTCAATACTAGGATACGATATGTTATTTCTATTCTGAAAAACTCTTTAAACCTTAAAATCTAGCTTGTATTAATTTCTGAAGTGTTCTAGTTTATATATTATATTATATTGAGAGTTATATACCATGTATAATTTGCCTACCGTGAACCTGCGTATCTACGGCGTGTAACGTCTTCCTGCCCGATGTATGGTCGGGTGTCAGATATAATAAAACATCCCAAAATGTGGTGTAAGACTGCCTTTATTATGTTGATACTATGACTTATATATTGGTTACACACATTGAAATAGAGGTTGCATACGTACTACATCACACCTCCCAAGGCAATAAAAAAAAAAAAATTCCTTTGCATGGATACTTTTTTTTTTTTATATATATATAAAACTACGTAATGTGGTTACAAATTTAATGTAAAATTACTGTTTATTATCTATGAGTAATGGTTATGCGTTTGAGTTACTCGCAGGTTTTTTTTTTTTTTTTTTTATATATTTTTTTTTTTTAAATAAGTATATTAATAAACAACTTATAACTAAGATTACAGTTGTTGTATCGCTTGTGTTTACAAACAAGCGAATTGCTTTTTTTTTTTTTTTTTTCCAAACTTATACCTAAGATTACAGTTGAGTTCTGTGTTTACAAATAAAACATGTAAGTACTTTTTGTTGGCACCATTCATTCAGGGCATCACGAGTGCATATCATTTTACAGCCACGATCGCAACGAAGGTCAGTAACCTAGGTATTGTTGCTAAGTATACAATATATTATGACTTTATGAGTAATACAACTTCGTTCTGTTTTTATGAATAACATCAATTTTTCCATTAATGTTTACCTCTACATTTGGCGACAAATCTCTAATAACAGTGTAGGGACCAGTATAAAGGTTTGAGAGCTTATTACCAGTTTCATTTTAAATCAATATTTTATCATTTGGTTTATATTCTACAGGTCTTACATATTTATCATATCTGTTTTTCCTTTCTAATTTCGAGTTAATCAAGTTTTCCCGTGCTTCTGTTTGTGAAATCTGTAATCTATATTTAAGCTCAAGGGGATAACTGTCATAATTGTATAGTGGTTCTACTGTTCTTAAAAGGTTACTTGGTAAGTTACATTTCTTTCCATACACAAGTTCGAAGGGAGTAAATTTTGTCGATGAATGTACTGTGGTGTTGTATGCAAAGGCCCAAAAAGGTAACCATGAACTCCATGAGTCTGGTCTTTGATTGATGTGCATTCTTAAAAAGGCCCCTAGGGTTTTGTGAGAATTCTCCAGTGCACCAATGCTCTGGTGATGATAGGCTGTTGAGTTCAGTTTGGAAATATTAAGAATTGTACATACCGCTTTGAATGTCTCTGACATAAACTCCGTTCCTCTGTCAGTAGCGATTTCCCGAGGCACACCGTGCACGAGGATGAAGTTGTTGACGAACACACGAGCGACTTCAGCTGCTGTTCTACTCACTAGTGGAAAAGCGCATACATATTTTGATAGTTCACATTGAAGTGTTAAAATATACGTGTAGTTATAGTAATCTCTATCAAGAGGCCCTACTATGTCTAAAAATATCTTCTCAAATGATGATTGTGCCGTTGTGGTTATTACCATGGGTTCTTTTACCATAACCGTATACTTTTGTTTTTGACAAATAGGGCATTTTTTAACATAGTTATTTATATCCTTTTCGAGACCCGGCCAGAAATAATATTTTTTAATGTTGTTAAACATTCTTTTTGTGCCTGCGTGGCCACTTGTGGGTAATAAGTGAAAGTCATTTAAAATGACTCTCCGATCTTCTAAATTATCTACTTTTTCTATATTATTTAAAATACACAATCGCGGTCCTTCCCATTTAGTATATCTTTTAACCTCATTAGTTATTTTTCCTAAGAATAAGTTATGGGATTTATTTTTCACGAAACATATTTCATGTATATCATTAACTTTACAGAAATCGCACATCGCTCTCACAAATGCGGCTGGCGTCAGTTGTGATCGAGCAGATGGATTTATATACAACATCATTTTTGCTTGATCATATGAAAATATATTATTTCCCTTATATATTCTATTCGTTTTTTGTAGCCTGTTTAGACTTGTTTTATCAATGAATTGCAGCTCTACTGCATTACTAGGCTTGTTAATTGTTCCCACAATCCTTGCTTGATCTTCTTGATCCGGGACACAGTTGTCTGCGGTATCTTCCGGAATATGAGAAGTTTGTTCTAATCGTTTTATCTGTGCTCGTGTCATTACAAATAAACTTTCGTGCATGTTCTTTAAATCTTTCGATGATATTGGAATTCGAGATAAAGCATCGGCGGCTGCATTTTGTTGACCTTTGACATATTCTATTAAATAGTCATATTCTTCTAAACATAATCTAAATTTGAGCAGTCTACTTGATGGCTCCTTTAAACTAAATAAATATACCAGTGGTTTGTGGTCAGTTACTATTTTGAATGGACGACCATACAAATAGGGTCTATAATGTTTTACGGCCCATACTATAGCCAGGAGTTCTTTTTCAATAGTCGGGTAATTACGTTCAGCTTTGTTTAAACTCCTACTGGCGTAAGCGACTGGCCGACCATTGCCGTTGGATAAAACCGCTCCTATCGCGTACCCTGACGCATCAGTTTGTACAATAAACTGATTTTTATCTGATAAATCCGGATATTGGAGAACTGGTGGTGTAGACATACATTCTTTAAGTGTCTGAAATGCCTTTTGTGCGTCGCTATTCCAAATTAAATCTACATTTTTTCTACACAAAATATTTAAACTGTTTGCAATTTCAGCAATATTTGGAATATATTTGCGATAATAATTCGCTAAGGCTACAAAACGCTTTACTTCATTTGTGTTTTGGGGAATTGGATAGTTTTGTATAGCACTAATCTTTTCTGGATCGGGTAGTACACCGTTATCTGTTACGACGTGGCCTAAATAGAGCATTTCCTTTTTAAGAAAGTCGCATTTCATCGGATTTAATTTTAAATTGACACTGCGTAATCTTTCTAGTACTTCGATTAAATTTTTGTTATGATTTGATAAGTCCCGTCCCATTATAATTAAATCGTCCTGATAACATAAACATTTTTCATAATTAAGGCCCGCCATTGCCATTGTCATCATTCGGGCAAATGAGTTCGGGCTTGTCTTAAGACCCATTGGCATTCTAGTCATTTGATATTGACCTGAATGAAAAGCTGTAAATTTCCTACTATCTGGTTCAAGTTCCACGTTATAAAACCCTTGGCTTAAGTCTAAGTGCGTAAAATAAATGCAACCAGAAAGCGAGTCTAATATCTTATGAATATTTGGCAGTGGGAATTTATCATTTTGAACACAGTTATTTAACTTTCGGTAATCAATGACTATACGCCATTTCTTCTCTCCATTTGATTTCTTTGGTACTAATAGAACGGGACTAGACCATTCGCTATTACAGGGTTCTATTATACCTTGTTCGAGCATGCGGTTAATTTGATTCTGTATTTCCCCTTTTTGTGAATGTGGGAGCCTGTAAGGTTTGCTGTAACTTGGTCTAGTACCGGGTTGTATTGTTATTGAATGTTTATATATAGTTGTCGTAGTGAGTTGGTCTCCTTCGAGATAAAAGATATCGTTATACTTTGCGCATATGTTCCTAATGCTGATTTTTTCCTCCTTATTTAGATGATCTAATTTTAATAAGGGAAGCAGTTTTTTGACTCGTTCTGCATGTTTCTTTGGCTTGTCAAATATACAGATATTATAATCTCTTGCTTTATGTATTTTAGGATTAATGCTATGTACATAAAAATCGTTTTCTGTTGTGTTCAAAATTCTTATTGGTAGCTTTCCGTCCGCGGGGCTTGCTATTGTACTTGCTAAAAATATTCCGTTTCCTATCTGCTCTGCGCAAACTACACAATCTTCTGTTATATCGGTCGTAATGTAATGTGTGCTTTCGGACCTAGCGGGTATAGTTAGCGTCTCGTTATGTTTGGTAATAGGCACACAAATTTCTTTATTGTTATTATACATAACTAAGGAGTAATTTTTGAAGTTAATAATCGAATGATATTTGCTCAAAAAGTCTTGGCCTAAAATGCCACTTGCCTTACAGGGTAAGGATTCAAATACGTAGAATTTATGGCTTAGAATTTGTTCACCTGCTCTTAATTCAAGATAAACAAAACCGATCGCTTCAATTTTTCCACCAATACCATTTACAACAAGTTTTCCTTTTTGGATGGGTTCATTCAACTCAGCAATGTGTTTATATTTTATGGCCGATATGGATGCACCGGTGTCGATTAGCCACGTATATGTAAGATTGTTATGTTTAGAGTGTAATGAAATATGATATATGCTACTACATGACATCATAACGCTTTTATTCACGAAAAAACTCTTCTGAATTATTATTATCATTGTTATTTTCAGATTGATTTTCTCGCGGATTTGAATCTGTCAAAATATGCGTATTTTGTTGCTGTTCCTGGTGAATAGTAGCTTGGTTAAAAAAAATCCTACCTTTAGCTCCACGGTTAAATGTGCCGCGGCCACGAGATCTCCATCCACCGCGACCTGTTTGCGATATTCGATCATCCCTCCGTTCCGCCGGTGGCGTTGATTGTCCTCGTCCTCGTGACATCCCCTGGCCTCTGGAATTCCTATATTGGTAGTAATTGTTATTACGACGCATAAATAAAATGTCACCTGACGTGGACGGTGTTGAAACTTCCTCATCGATGGCTGCTTGTATGGCATCACTTAAAGATGTAAACTGTCGTGCTGCTATTTTTGTGCTTAGTCGACGATTTCTTAATCCGTCGGCAAAACTTTTAATGGCTGATTTTTCGTTAATAGGCTTCAATATATCGAAGCTAGACTCATTGCCTTCAGATTGGGAAATCGTCAAGTCAACAAACAAATCAGTTATTTTCTTACCGTAGTCATCTATAGTAAGATCATTTTGTTTCAAATTGTACAATTTGTGTTGTAGAGCTGTTGCTGATTTTTTTGGTAACAGACATGTTTTCATAGCCTTTACTAACTCATTAACACTGTCATACTTTGCATTAAGTTTAAGTTTAGCAGACTGCGAAAGTCGACTTTTTAAAACAAAATTTATCAATTTAATTTTTCCGTCTACGTCAAGTTCCGTTTCATAGTATTCTACGCCATCAATGAGCTGTTTCGTATTTGTGCCGTCGTCATTTAGAACTGGTAATAAGCTCAAGGCGATTTTTAAATCGAATTTCGCCATATTTTGTTCAATAATTGACTCTTCAGTCGATGAATTATTACACAAATCTAAAATATTGTCATACAGGTTAACAAAATCTTTGTTTAATTTATTAAATTTACATAATTCCTCGTCTTTTAATCCGGTTTTAAGTAGCCTTAAATGGTCTAAGCTCTCATTGAAATTACTCAGCAATTTATAGGCCTCTTTTAGTTTTTTCAAAACAATTTCACCCTTTCGTCTACTTGGTCCTATTTTTATTAAATATATTCTTATCTTACCAAGGTCATTGTATATCTGTAACAATTCGTCATACATAACTGTCCATAATTTTATAGTTCATATACCAAATGCAAGTTCATATCGCGACTATGATTCCACTGTTGCACGCATACACTGCCCATGTTAGAATTACCACACTTTCACATTCATTAGATCACGGAACTCACAAGAACACTAGCCGAATTGTATGATTTGTTACACGCCTCTGTGTTGTCAGGGATTCTTGTTGGAAGCGTGGACCCGACGTTCCTCGCCTGCAGACACGTTACAAGCACCGTCGCGACACCTTCTGGATCGATCCACAGAACGCCTTAAGATGTGTCTCGTTATCTGCTCTCGCGCCCAGGACTCATGACATCTTTTGTAAATTTTAAAGATGGAGTATAGTGCACCGATGAATAATATCGTGCAAATTATTGTTAACACGATACTTATGGCCGATAAATGAAATTTAAATTCCTCTACCGTCGCTGTGTTTTTAGCGGCGCTATTTTGATTGAGAAAAACCTCCTCATTAGTTACTTTTGAGTTGCACATTTTTCAAAGTCACTTTTAATATATTTTTCACTTAAACAGTTGCCACACTGAGCATAACCGATACTAATCGCGTACATGATTCAAGCCCTGTTTAGTGGCAGGATCGCCATGTATGGTCGGGTGTCAGATATAATAAAACATCCCAAAATGTGGTGTAAGACTGCCTTTATTATGTTGATACTATGACTTATATATTGGTTACACACATTGAAATAGAGGTTGCATACGTACTACATCACACCGACCTGCTCCTGGATAGCTGCCGACGTCGCACGAAGCCGGCCCTTAGTTTTTATATTTCTTTATCCTTTTTATTAATTTTAGTTTATATTTTTTTATTTTTAGTAACGTGACTTACAATATATAAAAGTTATCACGGTTAATGAGATACAGCGTGGTGATAGACAGATGGACAGTGCAGACTTAGTAATAGGGTCCCGTAAAATAGATACAGCCCTTGGTCCGTGGCGTATCTTGCACCTTCTTCTCCATAGAGATCTACTTGTACAAAAGTGCCTCTAATGGTTAAGTTTGAGCATTTTTAAGGTAGGGATTGATTGTAAACTTGATGTTTTAATGAAGTCAAATCAAAACAATTATCTGTTAGCTAATTTAAACGAAGCGTTGAAAGACTTTCCACTAATCAGACCGATGACCTGGTGAGGATCCACTGGATACAAGAAGTACCTACGGGACCTTCAAAATGGTGTGGCGACGCTTGGAGGAGGGCTATTTGCAGCATATATGATAATAAATTTACACGGAACTCATCAGATATGAGCTAGCTTTAGTTTCTGTTAAATGGAAAAGTTTTATTTTGAAATAAAAGCCTGTTTACGAATTAACGTTATTTCAATATTTACAAAGCGTTGGTGTTATAAAGGCATGTCGGGACGATTGCAGCTCTTTTGATCACGTTTTTATTTACATTTAAATGATAAATGCTTGTGAGACTTGTCCTATAACAAATTCATTGCGACCATAATTTTACAATTTATTGTTAACTTTTTCTGTGAATTTGATTTTGGCGCGATATTTATTGCCCTATTTATAAAAGAAAAGCGTAGGTGATCTAATTAGAGGTGTCTTAAAATATCAGCTGAACGAAATATCCGCCTGTTGGACTAAGTAAGTAAAGGTGTCTTCACATAAAAGGCAGTAGCTTAGATCACTTCGCTTGATTCTTTGATATTATTATGATTAAAACAAAACGAGATGTTCCAGAAATGAATGGAGCCTGGCCCAGCACTATGTACACTATATGTACAAAACGCTTTAATATATAGTAACCGTTTTTATTGTTAGTTTTCTTTAATTTCACATCAATCCTCGTTTCAATGTAAAATAAAATAATAAATAATCAGCAGCATGGGAAATATGTCATTTTGACAATGTTATTTGATTGACGTGTCATCGTATTATCTACGTTAAAAAAAACACAACACGAATTAAATTGCAACAGAGAGGCAATCAATCAATGTAGATACGCAGTGGTAAACTGGGTTGCAAAACTAAAACAAACACTAAAAACTGCGAAACATATTCAATTTAAAGTCAAAGCAAAGAAAGACTCAAAGACGTCACTTCTTAAAACGGCAAAGTTGTCTTGTCAAACACAACTGTCATGGCTGCCTTAAAATAGGGTTATCTAATTGCAAAACTTCTCAAATGATAATTTTTGTACGCCTGTACCTACCTTTCTTCAAATTAATTTGTTAGTATTTTTGCATTCCCCTATATTTCCCTTTAGCTTGTATATAATATAATATAATCGTTTATTCAGGAAAAAACACATGTACAGGATAAAAAAGTAAAAACATTTTTACCAGTAAACACGGAAAAAGAGAATCATTGGTACCTGTACTAAAGAAAATCATTGTATCACAGGCACCAAGGCGCCGACTCCCTTGAGTAGCTGATTTTAAAATGAGAATCACGTCTTAAGGGCTAGTCGTAATTTATTGGAAAAAATATATGTTGTATTAGACCATTTTCTTAATAATTTCATCTAAACGAATTTTGAGTTTTATTCGTATAACATAGTGTAATTAATTTGTAAAGTTATGTCTAAAACGGACAAAAACAATCACAATCACACCAATACCGCTGGGCATATTTTAATGAAATCGACACCATATCAAAGACAATTTAATTATCTACATTTTGATCTGAAGCTTTTTTTTTAAAGTCAAAGAAAGAGAAAGTACAAAAAACTACTAAATTTCGGGTCGCGCGGGTGTGAAACGAGTGCGCGTTTTGTTCCCTCAAGGTCGTTGGCGTGAGTCGTCGTCTTAAACAAGAAGAAACCAACTTCAATATCTATGTAGTGTGCAACATAGTGGTATACAATAGTGGTGGCCCAAAATCAAACATCACCTTTCAATTAAGATCCACGTTTACGTATTTACGAGGAGAGGTTATAGACAAGTGAGATTATATTAACAAAAACGTCGCGAAAGCGATTGGAAAAATGTAACAATGTATGGGATTGTCTAGCGCTGTCAGAATGTCAAATGATCGATCCATTACATTTTCGATTTTCGATAGAATTTACTTACATACATAAACTCACTCGCCTCTTTCTCATGGGGGTAGGCAGAAACTACAGAACGCCACCTGCTAAGATCCTTACATACTTCTTTTGCTTCACTCACATTCATACATCTAGTCATACACACACACCGGATAAGAGTATTGCGCACCTGGCCTTTTTGAAGAACATCACCAATAAGGTGTGTGTGCTATGTATGTCTTTCTAGGGCGTCCCCTACCGGCATTTACACTCACGTTTGCCCTGTAAATACATTTCGTTAGTCGCCTTTCATTCATCGTCTCTCTTTTCAATTTTAGTCACTACATCTTCATTTAAACCACAACGTTATCTTATTACATCATTCCTCCATCTATCATTTAAAGTTACACCACATATACTTCGCAAGGAACGCATTTCTACTGCATTAATTCGATAGAATTTAATCGTGTCTAAAGCCTCTAGCATGACGCTTTTAAACTTATGCCATGTACTTACTTTTGAAAGACATCTAATTCTTTGAAGTTGCCAAAATTACAGAGGAAATCCAAGCATACCAACCAAAATATTTGAAATAACTTCAACAGCAAACAATGCTTTGCGATACTCAGTGCAAACTTACACACGTATGTGTAAGTAGTATCTATTTACTATGGTACCATAGATATAGAGCACTAGACAAGTTTAGAACTGTCAAATAAATATGGTCAGAAAAGTGTGAAAGATACAAAGTTATCATGTGGCCATTTGTTGACTTTTTCTAGAATTTTGATTGGTCCACGTAATAGGCTGTCAGTACGGAAAAGAGACACATTCACTTTGTCTCTTTTCTTTTCTTATCTGTAGATAAGTCAATTGATTTCAATAAAAGAAAAAAAAAAGTATAGAAAAATCAGACATCCGTAGATTTCCTTAAAAGCCTCAGCGTGGTCGCTTATTATTAATACTTTTATTTCAGATGTCAAATCCATACACAAAACATTAAATAATTAAAACACAAATTAAAACATAGAATCACAAATTAGATTATTAAAACATTAAATTAAATTATATTCAATTAAACAAACATTAAAATAACGTCTAAATAACGTCAAAAGGTGTTAGTACATTGCTTACAAACTATGTTAGTAAGCGCCCATAACAATGCGCATCCATTTGTTCTGGATTGGGCAATCCGTTCGAGACGCAATCATTTGCAAGATGCCGTTGCTACTGCCTCGCACGCGCTGCCACAAGGAGGCTACCCTCTTGCGTATAACCGCATGGAAACCGTCCGTCCGCGCCTCCGCAAACATGCCGGACGCACTACAATAGCGAGGCAGCCGCATCAGCACCCTGAACATATTATTGTATTGGACACGCAGAGCACTAGCAGCCCGTTGGGTGTAATTCACCCACAAACTGCTCGAGTAGAAGGATTGGCAATACGCCTTAAAAAGAGTTATCTTAACTTCCCTCGAGCAGCGTGCAAACCGACGCGCAATCATATTCCCCCGGACTGCCAGCGCCCTGCGTTCCCTCTCTATGTCAGCATCATCCTGCAACTCGTCAGTCACAATGTGCCCCAGATATTTAAAACTTGTCACTACACGCAAAGCCACACCATTAAGCATAATAGGCGGAACATGGACTGGACCACGCTTTCCACTCTTGAAGACAAGAACTTCGCTCTTCTTAGAGTTATATCTCAGTCCATGATCCGCCGCGTATGCCTCACAAATCGCAACCAGTTTACGAACAGCCCCCACCGAAGGGCCCAGCAGCACCATGTCATCTGCATAACTGATGTTATTTACGCAAACCCCATCCACATAACAACCCGTATGGGTGCTGCTGAGCTCACCGATAAGGTCATTAACATATAGGTTGAAGAGCAGAGGAGAGGTGATGCCCCCCTGCCGCACACCACACTCCATGCCGTATTCATCAGATAGAGCCCCCGCCCATCGCACCTGGTTTCGCTGACAACGATACCAACATTCTAACACTGATACAACTTCCGCCGGCACACCCGCATCCCCCAGCTTCCTCCAAAGCCTCTCATACAAGACAGTATCAAAGGCTCTGGACAAATCCAGAAAGCACGCGTATACCGGCGTGTCCCTGTCAGTGTAGTATCGGACTGCCTGCTTAAGACAAAATATGGCGCTCTCCGTAGAAAGCCCACTCCTGAAACCAAATTGGGCATCATTCAGGCCTATGTACTTTCTAAGGGTGTTATTAAGCAGGCTGTCAAACACTTTAGCCAACACCGTAGCCAGCGAAATAGGCCGATAGTTACCCTCGTCAGACATATCCCCAGTTTTATTCTTCACAACCGGAACAACTAACGTTCTAGTGAGATCATCGGGCAAATAACCATGGCATAAACAAAGATTGCAAAACATGGAGAGCACGCGCGGCAGGTGAACACCCGCATATTTTAGATGTTCAATACTGAGACTGTCGCACCCGGGGGACTTCCCTCGCTGCATGCTGTGAATTATTTGTCGCACTTGCTTAGCAGTAAATCTATTTTTATCTGGTCCTGCCTCGTCTGACACCACCTAAGTTGCTTTTTAAACGCGGATCGGCTGTCACACATATCAGAATACACTCGACCACTAATTGGCTTTCCAGCCTGGACCCATAACAAGAATTTCAGTCTGGCTTCCCTGTGATAACCAGCTACATGTCTATTCCACCCGGCTATATATCCACCTCTCCTCCGCCCCACCCCCCGCTCATAGGAAGCAATGGCGGCATCAGACAGGATTGACACGATTCTAGCATACATGGTCCCTAACAAAGTTTTATGGGCAACATTGCTACAGTGACCATCACAACATTGTGAAAACTCCCCAGGAAAATCAATTTCCCGAAGCTGAGAGTGACACTGACGATGATAGGACTTGATTTGATCTGCGGTTCGCTCCCCCCATAAAACCTTGTTGATAGAGGTTACGACCGCCTCCTCCTTACAAATTAACCTACCCAGATCACATTCAACAAAAAGTGGGAAATGGTCAGACCAATGCACGTCATAATCAACCCACACATTACTAATAGACGGTAAGGCAGCCTTAGTGACGACACAGTGATCCAACCATCTCGCACACCCGTGCGCCTCACTAACAAACGTAAACGTTTCCGACTTATCACCTAAAAATTTTACATCCACACATGACCAATCACGATCATTACAAAAATCAAATAACTCAATCCAAAATAGTTCTTTCAGGTGAGCATTATAGTCTCCTAATATATAACTAGCTTCCGCATCTCTGTTATCTTCAACAATTGCATACACATTACTTAAACATTGCGTAAATTCAGGTAAGTTCGCTACACAGTCAGTCGGCATATAAATGCAAAATATTAATATAAACTTGTCACGTACCCCAACTTTCACTGCGGTAATGCGCACATCATCACAATCTATCACTTTAACCGACTGGAACACACTTTTTCTCCACAATATGGCAACCCCTCCATAGGGCCTCCCACGCAATAGACCAGCAGAGGTGTCCACGGCCGATGTTCCAGTTCCTCCAAACTCGTCATCTATAGTATTCAACAGCGGTAAGTCATGCGGTAACAACCAAGTCTCTTGTAGCGCTATGATATCGCCCATTTTGCATAGTCTTCTTACACCATCAATAGAACGCTTCAGAGACTTGCAATTAAAAGATATCAAGTTACAAGATGTTTTACTGAACATTATGAGAATTAATCGGTAGCCCCTGTGTTAGCCTATCATTACTAGCATTGTATCTATCTCTAATATGAACAAAACGCCTGAAAGAAATACCTTCCGGCCAAAGGCTGTCATCAAGAAATACATCCAGACTGGATTTGCTCACATAAAACTTGTAGGCGCTATAATTTCGGTGTTTTAACATTTTTATCTTTATAGGTGATATTTTCTCTTTCGTTTTATTTAAAATATACTCCGCTATAACAGACTCAGAAACCTCTTTGTGCACATTCGTAATGAACAGAGGTACTTTATAATCAGCAGCCCTGAACTTACAGTTTTGTTCCAGACAAGCTTTCCCTTTACTCGACGAGAATTTGTTGGCGAAACGCTTTCTCTGAACTATTTTCCATTCATTGTCCTTTACTGGTGTACGCCACACTCCGCCTTTACTCACATTTGCATACGAGTTATCTGCTAAACAAGACGATTGTGGTTCATCTATTTGTTTATCAACACTATCCATAACAATAAGATCCTGCGATGACCCACATTTGTCTTCAATCGCTCGATAGCTGTTTAAACATTTAGTCTCTCTACTACCCGCATTATCGACATGACGCGTTGATTCACTCTCGCATTGTGTAAGCTTGCTTTCGCGCACACCGTCAGCTGTTGGTATTAGTTGAGAGAGGGTAGACTGCGTATTTAATGTTTGTCCGTTAAATGACTCAGGTAACGGAGAAGCAATCGCCTGTGGCCCACTATTTAAATAATATGCACCGCGACATTGTTTATTTACAAACGGATCGCTATCGATGCGCGTAGGAGTTCTAATTAACGAGTCATATTTGTTGCTATACAATTTTGATTCCATTTCACGTAACTTATCCGTAGTGACATAGGTGTTTTTGATGTCATCCAACAGTGCTCGCATGGAAGTTATTTGCTTTAGTATCGACGTCACATCTACGTGATCCAAGGTAACAGGCGGTACCTTATGTAAATCCTTAGCCACGAATATCGGGAGTTTATCTGGATCCACACTTTTAAGCACTGTTATGATGTCCACTATGTCCTTTTGTATTTTCCCTTCACTGCTCTTTTTTCTATTTACTTTTCTAATATCCGTAGCCACCGAATCAAAGAGTAAATTCTTTGATTTTTCCACATCTTCCACTTTAAAAGCGGTTCGACAGATACGTAACAAACTTTCTTGATCCATCACATCAATAGTATTCGTTAGAAACGTCAACACTTCGTCAATAACAACATTGCAGTTAGCACATTTTACCGTGCATGACGACATTATTACAACGCGCAGCAAGACAACCACTCGGTAGCGGCGCGGCGCGACACTGCTTAGGTTAAGCATTTTGTGCCTGGCTGATGATTAGTTTAGTCTCCACAAGGAAGCCCGGTTAAGGAAATTCTTTTGATTTTATTGTGAGACGCAAATATATAAAAAAAGAAACACTGCATTTTAATGAGTGGTTCACACAGCTGCCGAAGATAGCCAACCACGTGGCGAGTCCATTTCGCTCTAGTGGGTATGACGGTATGACCTAAGTATGATCAAATAGTGGCTTCAAAAAACGGGTATAACGCCCTGTCCTTTTAAAAGTTAATGGATTGGTCAATTTTGTGATAAAAGATAATATGTAACTTTTATGGTGCACAATGAAATATATTCTATTCTATTATAATTATATTATACATTTATTCTGCAAATAAGTTAAAATAACACTTTTAAAACTAATATTTTTGTATATTTAAACTAAATGGGAAGGTAATGCTCAATCCAGGATTCTATGTCCATGGAAGTTGCCACTTTAGTAAGTTGTGCAATAAATAATATTAGTTGAATGTGTCCGATTCAATAGTGTTGTTGAAATACTTACTGTTGCAGGTCGGTAAATCATTGTAAAGTTTGTTATTGTCTTACTTTACCGAGTCGAGGTTGGAGTCTCGATTTCATAGAGTTTGTTTTTAAGTGAGAGTTAGTGTATGTTTCAGATAGTATTTTTCTAGTCTTTTGTGATAATACAAATCTAAAATATAATAAATAAAACTGTCTTTTTTGTCGCCAGTTAATACATTTATCTTCAATCTGCCTAGCCTTTTTGCTAATTATGTTGGGGTCGGCTTCCAGTCCTACCAGATTCAGCTGAGTACCAGTGTTTTACATGGAGCGACTGCCTATCTGACCTCCACAATCCAGAATCACGATACCCCTTGGCAAGACTGGTGTCAGATCTCAAGCTTCTGACTACCCGTGACGACTGTCAAAGATCTTCAAATGACAGCCGGGACAAACGGATTAGTGTGCTTGCCGAGGCACGAAAGTATCTCGGTATGTTGAAATAGTCACCCATTCACGGATCGACCTCGTCAAGCGTTGCTTAACCTTAAAGATCGACCCGTGCGGCTGTTATTATTTAGCCACGAGTTAATATATTAATCTTATCTTAGAGTAATGTAACATATGCATCGTATTAATGTATTGCACAAAAGGTACTGCTACTGATTCCGAAGCCAAGTCTGAGCTTCTATTTTGGGCAACAGTGTTCAGCCGCAGGCAGTATCAAATATTAAAATACGAATATATTGGTTTGAATGTCGCTGCAGTAGACTTACATTATTCGTTGGATAACTTTCGGTAATTCTTATTCTATAATCTAATTTTTAATTTGTTTAAGTTTAACAGATGTGTGTGATCAATGTGTGTGTGAAAACAGCGTATAATATTTTACTTACTATTAATCATTTCGTTGCGGCACCCATGACATAGCTATAAATCGTATCTACGGGACTTCGTCGAGCTTCATTGCCTCGGCGCTTTTCAGGTGGTCGCCACTGTTGATTCTGGCTTTCAGGAGGTATTCTTCTCCTTCTTCTTTTTATAAAACGTTGCCCCACGCTAAGAATTTCTTCAGTATCGTGGGTGTGTTTACAAACATTTTCAAGTTGCAATGGTTTTGAATATTGTGAAAACATAAAACTATCTGAAATCAATATCAATCAATACTTAATAATAAATCTGTAAAAAGACGTTTTCGTACATCGAAAATATTTCCAAAAAAAATAGCCAGTTTGTTAAAAGATGTTGTCTGTTTATCTGTTTATTTGTGCACGCATCACATAAAATTTACTTAATTATTGTGTTGTTCAATGGTGGCGGTGGAATAAAACCAACGATGGATGACAAGTAGTGGTTTATTTACATTACTTAAAACATTTTTACAGACTTCAGCAAACAAAGTTAGACTAAGGTAAAACCTATTGGTGGTTCTAGGGATGGACTGCGGGGCTATCCTATCCCTTAACCTCCTAGCTAAGGCTATTCCTGAGGGCGACGGGGCCTCCGCTCAGGTCAAGCTTTGACAACAGTGGTGACTGCGGGGCTATCGACCACTGTGCCTCCTAAGTAGCGAGTGGCTGGTTCCTCCGTGGTGCGGGTTTATATAGGTGGTTTGACAGACAAGTGTGTGTCTTCATCATCTCATGCTTGTATGTGGTTGTAAACTTTGTTGACGTTACGGCGCTTCACATGTCGAATGTTAGATGTCGCTAGTCTATGATTGATCTTGTTTGTGTTGCGATCTACTTGGGTAGCGTAGTGTTATGCACACAACCCGGTAGATGGTGTAAAGCGTCGTGTTATAGTTGTAGTTTTTTATTTTTTTTTATTAGATGTGGAATAGAAGGGGTTTATTTTCTCAAAAACAAAGGTGTACATACTCAAACACTAAACAAAAGTAAACTATACAAAAAAATAAACCTAACTACTTACACTGTTCTAGAATTGAATAGAATATACTTTACTGTACAGCAAAAAAAATATATACTTATTTACATTAATCAATAATCATCATCGTCATCATTAATTTATTTATTTTATTATGTTTACATTTTTTTTGTATATTGTTAGGGCAGGCAGGAAGGTAAGTAGGGTACAGTAGACAGTTGACGGGAGCGAAACCGCGGGCACAGCTAGTGTTTATTTATTTTATTAGGTTTACCAATAATTGTTCAAAAAATAAATGCTTAAAGTAATCTTAAAGTGCAACAATTACTTAGAGGCAAACACCACATTCACAATTTTGAAGAATGTAATAAGCTAACTTACATAGTTATAAGCGCTAATTATTAATACAAGTAAATGAGTAGGTACATAACATCAATAAAATTGGTAAAAATTGGTAAAACTTGGTAAAATTGGTTACAAAAAAATTTAAATGGGTAAAAATTATTCAATTAATAAAGATATTAAAACAAAAACTTTATAAAGAAAAAAAAATGTTGAGAATTGGTAAGAATTATACAGTTGATTAAATTAATAAAACTGATTAAGTTAATAACATTATAAATAAAATTTAAAAAAAAACATTATATAAAATTGACACAACATTAAACTTGTGAAGATCGATAAAAGAAAACACATGCATTTGACAAATGTGGCAAAAATTACAATAACAAGTTTAAGGGCTACTCGATAAACTCATGAGGATGTGTTGAAATAAAAACTATTAATAACGTCCTTGTGTGGCTTGACAAAATCCCACAGAGTGTTAGAAAACAACCATCAAAGAGTCTAAAATTGTTAACGGGATTCCTACTTGTAGCATTTCATATAAAAAGTGAGCTAATTTACTAATCTGCCCATTCATATCGTTAATTTTATCGGTACTGCCCTTAGTTCCTTGGGAAAAATATGTTTTTTCCTCGCTATGGGTGGGATATTCCGTAGTCAACAAACACGGCTAGTGACCTAATAGGCATGATTATATTATATTATTATTGTATTAGGCATTATAATTGTATTATTGAGATTAGTAGTAAGTGATCACGGCTCCGTTTCATAGCAACGTATTAAAAAAGAAGTTGGTAACTGTTTATTGATGACTTTATTCTGTTTATAATAATAAAAGTTATTCACAAAAAAAAATTTTTTAGCACAAGTTTTTTTTCGTATTCGCCTCAGCAAGCCCTTTCATTTGATACCCATATCATGGCAGTGCACAAAAAATAACTAGTCCGCCATCTTGGGCCGTCCGCCGTATTGGATGAAGAATGACGTCACTTAGCTAACCGTGCATTGTCATCCAAACTAAACGTGTATGCAAAATTGCAACTTAATCGGTAGCGGATAACTGCTTTAAAATTTAGTTAAAAGATTTGGCCCGAAATAACTTACATGTAATATTGCAAGCTAAAAAAATCTTGTAAAAAAAAAAAAAAAAACTTTTCTACCTTAAATTCTTAAAATTAAACAGACATACGGATGAATAAACTCCCAGACAAAGGAATCAAGTCTTCCAAATTAAGTTAATTTTGTTCAAGCGATGTTTTAATACATAGTCGTTAGGAACATTAAATACTGCAAATCTGATTACAAACGTGAGACGAACCGTGCTAAAGACGGCACACGCTTCGGAGAAACGCTTCAAATATACGTAATTATCTCCTTAGGAGTTGCGTTTCGGGGAATCATTTTAATCTGGTTTTGGGCTTTGAGTAAAAAGGGACGACGATGTAAAATTTTCATAGAAATCGTTCTATCTTTAGAGCCATTTCGAATGCAATTACGTCGTCGCATAATTGTCGCATTGTCACGGTGCACTGTCTGCTGGAGCTTGAGTAAGGTCAAGATACTGTTAATACCCGGTTTGTTATCAAAAGGTAACTCTACCAATGATTAAATATGATATTTTAGTCTAATAAACAGTCAAAATGAACTCTCTAAGTTATTTGACAAGTGAATAAAATGGTGTTTAACCGAAGTTTGCAACCATTGGTTAGCATATTTAACAATTTGTTCAGTTAACAACGCCTAAGGCTTCTGCTGCCTGAAATTCTGTGAAAATGGTATTAAAGCTGTCACTGAGAATTCTCAAAGGCAAGGGTGGTGTCATTGGTGGGCCTCCCACAAGCGATCTCTGAGCATATGCGAGTAAGAACGCTCTGGACGGTCATCATCAGGTTTTTGTTGGGTCCTTAGTCTTTTACGTATTTCTAACTAAAGACTCAACGGTAGGAGCTATGAGGATGTCCGTGGGTTGTTTAAAAAACAAAGAACAGTGTTATTCAATACTACTTGCCCATGAAAACAGCAAATGGGACGTTACCACCGACTTTCTAATAACACAAGAGAAGACAACCAAACACAAACCAGTCAAACATAAAAAGAACAACCTCATTAATCAATTCCAGTAAACAGACACATCCCAGAAAAAAACAAACATTTAAAAACGAACCTCCGCTGCATTCGAGAAGCCTTTGTTACTTTAAAACAGATTATTTGTAATAAAGGAGCGATAAATTAGGCGGCTCATTTGAGCGAATGAATGGCTCCGTAATAGACTGTGACTGTCGTCGACTCCCCCACAAAAGAAAAGTAGGCGAAAATCGCTTCTTTGTTCTTAGTAAATCGAGTACTGGAGTCGTTTGTCGGTCTTATATCACCCTGATTCGACGTTTATAGCCAACCTGCAGCGTCTAACGGCTTCGGTTGATTTGGGAGTACTCGATAACCTTATTATAGTTCACGTTAGCGCGTAAGTATGTTGGGGTTCATATTTTATCTTGGGCAGTGGTGAAGGTTAATTTTTGGTTAAAGAACTGAGTTTTTTGTTCTCCTTTTTTGTGCTTTATATTATATTAATTTATTTATTGAGGAGCTCGTGGCTAAATGGTCGATCATCAAGGTTAAGCAACGCTTGACGAGGTCAGTCCGTGGATGGGTGACCATTTCAACATACCCAGTTACCTCCGTGCCTCGGTAAACACGTTAAGCCGTTGGTGCCAGCTGTCATTTGAAGATCTTTGACAGTCGTTACGGGTAGTCAGAAGTTTGAGATCTGCCACCAGTCTTGCCAAGGGGTACCGTGTTACCCAGTTACTGGGTTGTGGAGGTCAGATAGGCAGTCGCTCCATGTAAAACTCTGGTACTCAGCTGAATCCGGCAAGACTGGAAGCTGACCCCAATAAAGTTGGGAAAAGTCTTGGCAGATTGATTGATATTAATTTATTTATTTAATAAATAAATTGTATATTTATAATTTGTTTAGCCTCGCACTGGAACGCCTTGCACGAATTACACCAATGGAGCACAAACTTTTACATAATATACTAACTGTAAGTCCGAGAGTTACTGCAGCCCTGGCATAAGCAACTGAAGGAACACGGGTGGGTTTTAGTCAGTAAAAGTCTGACACCGCTTCACCCAGTGCGGAAGAAGTTATTGGTTATTATTTCCAATACCAAATAAAAAAACATTTTTGCAAAAAAATACTAATTTTGGAAGTCGGTGTCTTTCTTGTTTCCCATTTTTTGCGATATGGACACCGACTTCCAAAATTAAGTTATTTTTCACTTTGTAGTTTTTTGTTTGTAAGTCGGTAGTATTTTTTTGCAAAAATGTTTTTTTTTTTTTCCCTTTTTAGTTGTACCTACCTAAAATAGGCAAGTTGTTTAGTAAGGTGCCTATAACGCTAGAATAGATTACCCGAATAAGACGATTCTTGAACATAACCGGTGAAATCAGAGATCTGCGTACCCCTTTCGAGCGTACTGGCGTGATGTTATGTTATGAAATGGTATAAACAATAAACCCACTTGCGATTGCAGCAATCCCCAAATGATTTGCCGTCATTTATTGAAGAGTTCTGTTGTATATCCCCGAAGTTCTTCATCAGATCTTCACCAAATTAAAATGGGACCAATTTCAAAACATACTCTTTCAAACAAAAAAATAATTTTCAAAATCGGTCCACAATTGACGGAGATATCGGCGAACATACATAAAAAAAAAAAAAAACATACAAGAAGTCGAACATAGAACCTCCTCCTTTTTGGTAAGTCGGTTATAAAAAGGTTTCCTCACAATGTTTTCCTTTTCCTTCACCGTTGTCAGCGATGTGCAAGATAAACTTAGAAAGTACACTATGAATTGAAATAGTAACATTAGGACTTGTCCGGATTTAAACACACGACCTCAAGCACAAAAGGCGAGGTCTTATAGCCACTGGGCCACCACAAGAGTGCATATTTAGATATTTGTTTGAACCAGACCATGACCTGACATGACGTTCCCGTGGGATAAATTCTCGACTTTTGCGTGGGCGGAGCCTCAGACAAAAGTTAGTATTTTCGTCATAATATGAAATCGCAAGTTTTAAGTTAAAATTGCACTTGCAGAACGTGGGCGCTTTGTCGTAGTGAAAATAATTTTGAAGCAGATTTATTAACAAATCGCATGAGTGAATATTTTGCACAGTCTAGTATATTAAACACTTTGACGCTGGAAAGCGATTTTGTAGTATCTCGAAAATGTCTAAATTAGTTTTATGCGTTATTGAAAGATGACGTTGACGTTAAATGATACGACGTTGACGTTTTTTAAACTTTTCTTACAAAATATACTTCATAATGCTGTATATATAAAAAAAAAACCGGCCAAGTGCGAGTCGGACTCGCGCACGAAGGGTTCCGTACCATTATTGCAAAAAACGGCAAAAAGATCATGTTTGTTGTATGGGAGCCCCACTTAAATATTTATTTTGTTTGTTTTAGTATTTTTTTTTTATAGCGCCAACAGAAATACATCATCAGTGAAAATTTCAACTGTCTAGCTATCACGGTTCATGAGATACAGCCTGGTGACAGACAGATTGTCTGTTGCCTTTGTTTTTCAACAGATAACCTCGTACACACCAACAAATTTGAAAAATTTTTCGTCTGTAAAATATTAGTATAGATTAATAAAATTGCTCTGGCATCTTTATGACTCGTGTGATACAATAATTTCCAAGTACAGATATATTTGGGTGTTGTCATGTGCAAATTTAATAAGACTGAAATTATGTTGAAATGTAATTTCGAAGCGTATATTTTAAAAATCTCAACGAATCTAACGAAATATATATGATTTTTTGGCACGTGCTTATTATGTGCTTGTATTTTTTTGAGTTAAATATTATCTGTGACAGAATTTCTTTGAAAATGTTCTCATGAGTTTTGTACTGCATTTTATGACACAGGCACTCTGCAATATTATTTTTAATAAAAAAATATTTTTCACTAAAACTACATTTGAAGAACAGTCGTTATTTGAAATACATTTTCTAAAATTGATGTTAACGTCAAATCGTAAAAAAGGACCGCACGGAGTGGAATGTACCTAAAGTTATTACTTTTGTATATACCTACCTCAAGAACCGTTTCTCCAATTTTGGCACAAAACTGTAAAAGTCGTCGTCGTCGAGTCGAACCTTGGCGATGTATAAAACACTTAGCTTAGATATACAATGAGCAATAGACGAGTAACTAAATAAAAAAAATAAAAAAATCTTTATTGTCGCCAGTTAATACACTTATCTATCTTATCTTAAACTAACATATGTTTCGTATTAGTGTATTACACAAAAGTTGCTTGTATTGCTTGTATTTTGGGTGTTCAGCCGCAGGCAGTATCACATAATAAACTACGAATAAGTTTAGTTTGAATGTCGCTGCAGTAGGCTTACAATATTTTTAGTATAACTTTCGACAATTCTTATTCTTTAATCAAATTTTTAATTTATTTAAGTTTAACAGATGTGTGTGATCAGTGTGTGTATGTGAGAGTTTGTTGTTTGATTGTATGATATGTTACTCAATAAATGTCAGCAGGTCTTCGATCTTCTAAATATCTATTAGATATTATTAATTGAATTAGATAACGACACACTTATTAGAGTCAGTAACAAGGGCGATTACGCACTACACGTCCGTGTCCGTAATTTGAGATCCAAGTTCGAAATATTTTGAATTTTTAATTGATGTTCGAATGTAGTGCGTACAACTGCCCTGCAAGAAGTACTACGGCTACTTTGTTACCGAAATTTCACGGACACGGATCGGATGTATTACGTAACCGCCCTTAAAATAAACGAGACATAAAGATATTTTCTTTATCTCCTTCTCGTTTTTTACTACGGCTTTTTTCTGGCTCCAGTTGTTAGCTATAGACTTGGGTCCAACCAACAACTGTCAGCATACAATTTATTTGGAAAGTATTATCCGACTACCTGTAATAGTATCAGTTCACTGCCAGACTGCCAAAGATAAGGTTAAACTTAAAACAAACTCAGACCGAGTCGAAGCGAAGCAAAACGAAGCGAAGCGACGCGTTATCATATTGATCCCTATCTTTACTATATACCCGTGTACGTTACCTTTATAATGGTTGGTTGGTTATGGCACTGGCTACATTAGAATTGGCAAATCGAAAAATGGCGGATTTTGGGCGCCATATTTAGGGGGCTCAAATTGTTTTTTCTTCCAAACCCTTCGTGTGGGGTATCAAAATAAAGGGTTTTAAGAGGTAATTTCAAATATTAGTTTAAATGTACCTAATTCGAAAAAAATATTTGAAATAACCTCTTAAAACCCTTTATTTTGATACCCCACACGATGGGTTTGGAAGAAAAAAAAAAATTTGGCCCCCCTCAATATGGCGCCCAGAAGCCGCCATTTTTGTATTTTCCAATTTTAATGTAGCCAGTGACACTCGCAAGGTTAAAACGAATCGATTGACGTAAGAACCACCAAAATCGGCCAACGCGTTTGGTCTCAAGAACACCATATAGGAACAAACATACAAACATACATACATAGACTGATAAACAAATTACCCTCCTTAGGCAGTCGGGTAAAAACAAAAGACGCGCAAATTCACGCATATCTTTCAGAAATTGACGCTTCACTTCGACTCTAGTGTCATCATTATGCTATGAACATTTTTAGACCGACACGTCGCTTCGCTTTTACGCTTCGTCATAAGACTCTATCTCGGCGACGAATAAAACACGGCGACATCTATCAGTCAAAGTTAGACGGCTAAATAGAATTTAAAGTGCAATTTCTTGCCCCTACCATTGAATATTAATCAAACAGGCACATATCTAGGAGGTTAAACTGGGATGTGATTTATGAAGTGAACATTTTTATCGAAACAATCGATCGGTTCTATATCGAGTCTATATATAGTATCGACGGGCTGGTGCGTCAAAACAGTCATTTATCATAGTTATCTCTCTCAACCACCCGCATTGTCTGCCGGCTGCAATGGACCTCTCATAGAATTTGAGGTTAAAAACTCTGTGGTATACAAAGTATATATACTTTTGAGGCTACAAATGGGGAGTTAACAATTATAGTAGCATGAATCTTTTATAAATTAAACTTGAAAGTCACTGTTTGCTAATATTGAAAGTTTATAAAAATAAGTCATGCAGATGATTTCATGGAATTTAGACTAGAATGAGCTAGCTTTTTCCGCAGCTTAATTCCCGTTAGAGAATGTATCCATACTGCGAGACCCATTCAGGAGGGGTGGGGGGTTTTCGTCTCGCAGTCTATGTCCTCTAGCCACTCGACTGTTCATTAATAGGCCACGCCCCTTTGTATGACATTCTAGACAGTTCCTATTTTTTGTTACAGATATTATCTTTTACAAACAAACAAGCAAGACACTCCTTGTATTATTAGTAGTTTTTGCCAGCGGCTTCGCCCGCGTAAAAAATGTTTTACCATCCCAAGGGAATATTATACCGGAATAAAAAGCCTATTTGCTATTCCAGGCTATAATCTGTCTCTGTGCCAAATTTCATCCAGATCCGTACAGCCGTTCTGGCGTGATTGATTAACAAACATACATCTATCCAAACATTCATATTTATATTAGTACTAGCTTCTGATAGCGGCTTCGCACCCTTGAATGACGAAAATTATCCTAAGGGAACATATTCCCGGGAAAAAAATCCTATGTGCTATTCTAGACTATAATATATCTCTGTGCCAATTTCCATCCATATCCGTTGAGCCGTTTGAGCGTGAAGAAGAAAAAAACACACACACACTCATAAACTTTCGTCTTTATAATATGTACTACTAGTGTGATATAGAAAAAAAAATATCTCTCTAAATATATATATTTATATAAGTATATATATTATTTTCAATATATATGTATGTATATTTTACCTATTTTATTATGTTATATAATAACTGGTTTTGTTTTTATTATTAAAAAATGCACCTGCCATGTTATCTCTTCACCACCCTTGGTTGACTGGTAGTGAATGCCTAAGGCATTAAGTCCGCCTTTGTACCTTTGTGCGTGAAGTCTAAATAAATAAATAAATATAGTAAGATTAGGTATCTCTGCGTCGACAACCAACTATAAAAGTTACCTACAATATCGTTTTTAGGGTTCCGTACTCAAAGGGTAAAAACGGGACCCTATTACTAAAACTTCGCGGTCTGTCTGACTTTCTGTCCGTCTGTCACCAGGCTGTATCTCATGTACCGTGATAGCTAGACAGTTGAAATTTTCACAGATGATGTATTTCTGTTGCCGCTATAACAACAAATCCTAATAACAAAATAAAATAAATATTTAAGTAGGCTCCCATACAAGAAACGTGATTTTTTTGCGATAATGGTACGGGACCCTTCGTGCGCGAGTCCGACTCGCACTTGGCCGGTTTTTTTTTTAAATTTAGCCTCTTTTGATCGCCAATACCTAAAGTAGCCAATAACAACAGTTTAAATAAAACAATACCAACTACCTAAATTATTTGTAACCGCTATTTTCCACTTCCACCCACGCACTGTATGTATCCAACATGGATACGGCTACAATGACGTCACTAACACCTGAGCCCAGCGTAGGTGTACGTGTATGACACCTACGTTCATTTAAAGCTAATTGTGGAGAAAATTGAAAGCTATTGTGAAGGTAGACCTGTAGTGGTAAAGGTCTTATCGATCTTCGCATGACTTGCATATGATGGTGATTCTTGGGCTTGTTAAAGTTGATAAGCAGGTATAGGTTTTAACCGACTGCTCAAAAAGGAGGACTTCTCAATTCGGATGTTTATATATATATTTTTTTTCAAATTTAATTTCGGACATAACTCCGTCATATAAACGGATTTGCAAAATTATTTTTTTGGGGGCCGAGTCACCCACGTCCGTAGGAGAGTACCCTTAGATTCCCTACACGTGGTCCCCGGGTGGTGCAAATCAGGTGACACAACTGGTGGTAGGCTTCGGCCGAAGGCTTGTGACCACCCACTGAGCAAAGACGTACCGCCAAGCGGCCTGGCCGTGTTCCGGATACGATGCTCAGTGTAGCCATCTAGAGGAGTTGGGTCGAGATAGCTGTTCCACTGCAAGCAGACCAGTCTGGCGCGCGCTGTTATGGGCGTATTGGGAGACTAGTCGCGGAGGGTAGCGGGATCCGAGGCACGGTGCACCGCTGGCCGACCGCAGGTAGTTGGGGGCCCAAGTAGTGTGCCAGCCACACATGAAAGGCTGCCCCGCCAACTGTCGAAAAATCCCGGAATGCACTATCGTGCTGGTTGGCGACCAGAAGGGAGGGCCCGATAGACATTCCGGGGGGGCTCGGGCGTCCCCGCAGTCTCCGGGCTAGTGCCCCAATGATGGCGTCCTTTCAGTGCGTGTCTGTAGGTTAGCAGCGTGGAACCTCGTCTCACTTCCTACTCCTCTCTTCCATTCACTCTTCTTTAAATCAAAATGCTAAGGATAAAAAATACAGGATATAAACAGCGGCTGCACCCCCTCCCACACAAAGTGCACCTCACCAACATTAGAGGTCTGCACTCAAATCTCTCTGCAGTCCACTACCACCTGGAGACTGAAAAACCAGCGCTGTTTTTCCTTACGGAGACGCAGATAGCGAGTCCGTCAGACGCGTCGTACCTATCTTACCCAGGGTTTACCCTGGAGCACAATTATAAACCGCGCGCGGAAGTGTGTATGTACGCCCGTGACGACACTTGCTATCGGCGTCTCCGTAACCTTGAGGACCCAAGATTTTCGACGCTGTGGGCTCTAGTGGACACAGGTCTGGATAAAATTATCTACGCCTGTGTCTACCGCTCGCACAGTGGAGATCAGGAGACAACCAGGCTCACAGAGTACCTCAGTGAGGCGGCTGATGCGGCACAGCAGCGGTACCCTTCCGCCCAATTAGTGTTACTGGGGGACTTTAATGCCCACCACCAGGAGTGGCTCTTCCCATACCAGTGCACTGACCATGCTGGACGGGAGATGCGTAAGCTTGCGCTTGCGCTTAACCTTACCCAGCTGGTCCAGGGGGCAACGAGGGTGCCGGATGTTGATTCGCACACGGCCAATTGCTTGGACCTTCTGCTGGCAACAGAGCCAGACCGATACTCTGTGTCGATAACTTCACCTTTGGGTAGTTCCGACCATTGTCTGGTGAAGTCTGTGTCCGTCTACTCCCCGCCCGATCCCAGCCCAAGAGGCACGCGGCGGGTTTGGCGGTACAGGTCAGCAGATTGGGATGGCATCCGATCTTTCTTCGCATGTCATCCTTGGCAGCCTACTTGCTTTTCTTCGGATGATCCTACGGCGTGCGCGGACAACGTGGCGGATGTGTTGCGTCAGGGAATGGAGTACTACATTCCGTTTTCTGACGTAACAATGACCAATGTTGACCGGCCATGGTTTGGCGCTGAATGTCATCGCGCCGACGCGCTTAAACATGAGGCGTACCTGGCATGGGTTGACGCTCGTTCGCGCAAAGCGAGTGACGTGGGTCAAAGGAAGAAAGCCTATAACAGGGCTGCCAAGTCCTGCAAGAAGGTGTTGAGAAGGGCTCGGTTCGACCACATTGGCCGAATAGGGGCCAAACTTGCTTCTTACCCAGCAGGTAGTAAAGCGTTTTGGTCCCTGGCTAAGTCGGTCGAGTCCAACTTCAGCCGTCCCTCACTACCACCACTGCTGAAACCCGACGGGTCGCTGGCCCACTCTGCTGAGGAGAAGGCAAATTTATTTGCCTCTCTTTTTGCGGAATATTCACGTCTGAACCCTGGTGACGCGCGGCCCCCTTCTTATCCTGATGGATGCGAGACGAGTATGTCGGACATTCGTATCCATCAAAAGGACGTCCGTAAGGTACTGCGCAACCTCGACGTGAACAAGGCTAGTGGCCCGGACGGAATACCAGCAATAGTTCTCAGAACCTGTGCGCCTGAACTGTCTCCGATCTTGACACGCCTATTCCGCCTTTCGTATGAGACTGGAAAAGTGCCGAATGCTTGGAAGCTAGCTAACGTACAGCCCGTGCCCAAGAAGGGTAGTCGAGCTGACCCGGCCAACTACAGACCCATCTCTGTAACGTCCATACTCTGGAAGAGTATGGAGCGTGTACTTAACACGAAGCTCCTGGCATACCTAGAATCTAACGATATCCTTAGTGACCGCCAATACGGCTTCCGCCGAAATCGGTCTACTGGGGATCTTCTAGCGCATGCCATTCACATCTGGAGTGAGGCCATCGAGAGACACGGGGAAGCGCTTGCCGTCTCCCTCGACATCTCGAAGGCTTTTGATAGGGTCTGGCACGAAAGACTTATTGGTAAGCTTCCTTCATTCGGTTTGCCCGGTGGTTTGTGTGATTGGATTGCAGACTTCCTGAGAGATCGGTCCATTCGAGTGGTTATCGATGGCTGCTCGTCGGACCAATTGGATATCAATGCCGGGGTCCCTCAGGGGTCGGTACTCTCAGCAACTTTATTCTTGCTGCATATTAACGATCTGCTTAAACCCGGCACCTTTGGGTATGCAGACGACAGCACTGTTGCTGAGAGATACTTGTCCAACGCTAGTGCTACCGGGCCTCAGATCCGGTCTCTCCGGGAGGCCATGGTGGAGCGCTTGTACCTGTCCTTGCTGGCAGTCTCCGAATGGGGCGATGCCAATCTGGTCAGGTTTAATGCCGCTAAAACCCAGGCGTGTCTTTTTTCCGCTAAAAAGAGCCAATTTTACCCAGATCCAACTTTCCGAGATGCGACCGTGCCATTAACTGACCATCTTGAGCTTCTTGGCGTTACGTTGACATCTACTCTCAATTTTGGCCCTTACATTGAGGCAAAGGCTCAGCTGGCTGCCAAAAAGCTGGGGATCCTTGCAAAGGGAAGACGGTACTTCACGCCGGAACAGCTCCTCAACTTGTATCAAGCGCAAGTTCGATCATGCATGGAGTACTGTTCTCATCTCTGGGACGGATCAGCCAAATACCAGCTTGACGCACTAGAGTCGATCGAAAAGCGAGCCAAGAGGCTCATCGGCGATGAGGCGCTGGTCAAGTCAAAGCTCCAGAGTCTTGAACATCGTCGCCGAGTTGCCAGCCTGTCGGTTTTTTATCGGTTACATTTCGGGGAGTGTGCGATGGAATTGCACGATATAATTCCACCTAGCCCGTTCCATCATCGGACTACCAGACGTACGGCGATGCGCCATCGATACATGGTAGACATCCCACCCATACGCACAAAACGTTTTGGGAACACTTTTATTATGCGTACAGCTAAGGAGTGGAATTCCCTGCCGGAGTCTGTGTTTCCCGATAGCTACAATCTAGGGGTCTTTAAGTCAAGAGTGAATAGGTTATTTCTAGGCAAGCGTGTTTCACCGTCGACCACATCATCGCTTACCATCAGGTGAGATTGTGGTCAAGCGCGAGCCTATAGGATATAAAAAAAAAAAAAAA
Source organism: Orthosia gothica (assembly GCA_949775005.1). Lineage (NCBI taxonomy): Eukaryota > Metazoa > Arthropoda > Insecta > Lepidoptera > Noctuidae > Orthosia > Orthosia gothica. The sequence continues at coordinate 7,367,937 of OX459065.1, read as the reverse complement.
AAAAATATTGTTCGAAAAAGTTTATTCCGAAATGGTCCCATTTAAATTTGGTAAAGATCTGATGAAGAACTACGGAGATATACAAAAAAACTCTTCAATAAATGCCGGCAAATCTCTCGGGATTGCTGTAATCGTTTACATTTATTGTTTACATCATTTCATAGCATATCATCACTTCAGTATGCTCTAAACGGGTACGCAGATGTGTACAGTTTGCCCTGGTAGGTACACTCTCCTTCCACCGGTTATGTTTAAATTACATGTAATTCGGGTAATCTATTCTGGCTTCACTGTGGGCATTATAGGTACCTTACTAAAGAACTTCAAAAAAATAAAACTGACTTCTTAAGCAAAACACAACCACCTTTTTTTTCCGAAGTCGGTGTCTAAAAACGAAAAACAGTAGGTACCAAAGACACCGACTTAGGAAAAAAAAAAATTTTTGGATTCGGTATTATTTTTTTGTTAAAAGTTTTTTATGGTTTCTCTTTTTGGAACAATAGAATAGGTGAATTGACATCGTTTGAAACTTTCTATTTATAACCGCTTTTAGAAGCAGAATTTTAGAAGTTGCTTTGAGATTCAGTCATTTTAATGTCATGCGTTTGGAAAGCATAATATGGAAACGCTGGCTTGACGAGTTGGAGCAGTTTACGAGAGATTGCTCGGAGAAAGTAACACAAAGAAAAGAGTAGAAGTCTATGAGGGGAAAGCCTAGCAGTAGAAGAATATAGGATAACAAAAAGCGTTTGATAACGTAAGAAAGTTACTTTTGGCTCGGGATTCTACAAAACAGTACACAAAAGGGAGCTCAGGGTGCAAAATATTATCTTACTATCTCCAACTAACAATTCTATAATCCAAACACGAAATACGCAAACCAAACTAAACAAGCCAATCCCATACTTCCCGGATCTTCAAACTAATCATTTCCTAAAAGCTTACCCAAAAACTAGATTAAAAGGAAAAACCTCATTTACCGTCCGCCCAATGACAATGAGTTTATTTCCCGACAAAAACTAATAAACGGTAAGAAAGAGGACATTTCCTTTCGGACATGTTTCGAGTTGGTAACTATGGGACACGGTAGATAGTTGCAGAAGGTCGGTTGCGTACAACGAGCGAAAACGCACACGCAAAGACAAGCTTCAAGTGCAGCGACTGTCTTTTGTTTGAGATTGTTTGAAATATCAATACAATCTTGCACTGGTGCTAAAGCGGGCAAGATCCTTATCCTGGGCGCAAAGGGAAACCAACATTTGCATCCATACTGATGTGAAGGAGGGTTGCCTAGCGAGACGTGCCAGAGCAGTCATGCTTACGAGGGATCGTCTATTGTTTTACCTTGAGGAACCACGTCTAGCTTCTACTGCCCGAAACAACAACTCGCGATACACTGTGGCCACCTATTGATGCTCGCCATCTCGTTTACTATGGCCCCGGGCTATGGCGGGTGCCTAGACTGCCTAGTGCCAAGCAGCTGAGCAGCCTCGCGAGCGAGCTTCAGTATAGATGCACATTGAGCGGAAACAACACCACCACTTACGAACGCGCAAGCAAAGTTTTCGGCGCGATTTGAACACATACAACAGTCCGACAATAACTGTTGGGTAGTTGCCCGGACCAGACACAACACCCGTCTGGTTGGAGGATCCTCCCTTTTTTATGGAGGTTTGTGGGACTTCACACCCTGTTCCCCATACCCCCAAACCCACGTTACATTCATATGTTTGATACTTCGCGCCCAGGTCTTCACGATCTTGCCCGCTTTAGCACCAGCGCAAGATTCTCACCCGGTCGGGGTCATAGATGCATAAGTATAGATATTGCAAACTGTCTCACAGAAAGTCGCCAGTGCGTTTAACGTACTTGACTTTGTGTGCGTGTGTTTAAGTTTGTTGTTTGGAGCACGCCTTCTGTACCTGTTTATTCCGTGACCACGGGACCGAAGGAAGGCCGATCACGTTCTTGTTTTGTACTTTCTGTAGGACATCATACCTAGTTAGTCTTCTTGAAAGGTTATTTCTTAGCTTTACGGTTAAAGACAGTTTTTTGTGGGAATGTTTCTGACACATGCTATAGAGGTGTCGTCTTGTCAATTTCGTTACCGAATGTGGTTTTTATTCGTGTTTCCTTTTTGTTGATTTGGGTGGTTTTTTTTTTTGAGGTTTGAATAGGAGCTACCTTTGAAGAATTTGTAAAGATACTCTCTATATTAAGAATCCGAAAAACTGTCTGTTTACCTCCGGTTGCTTAACTTATTTTATTCGGCTTACCATATATTATCATTGGTTTTTGAGAAATAAGAATGAAAACTATTTTATTTGGCACACACAATGTAGGTACAAATAAAAGGGAACTTAATTTAACGTATTTTACGTTTTATAAGCAACTAAGCGAAAGACTCAAAAATAAAACACCATAATGAGGTATCTACAAAGGGGTGGGGCGGCATGGTATCACTAAAAAAATGTATAGATGGTTCAACTCAACTTTGCGCGCGGCGCTATGTGTGGGTAAGCAAGTGTCGTTGTTTGCTCGGACTGCCGCGTCACTGCCACACGAATGCATAATGTGTAATTACAAGCACACGCACACATGGCTTCGCGCGCACAGATGAGTTGAACTATCTATACCATTTATGATTTATTTTAAATGAAGAAGAAAAATTAAAATAAGAAAAATTCTTAATTCAAATTCTCCATTTGAAATTTGTACTTGGAACCTGTTAATCAGTTTGTTATAGAGAACTACCACAACTAATCATTATTGTTAAAGAGTTTTTATAAATAACGCTGTACTGTACACACTTGTAAAATGTTACACAGAATCCCAAAAAAATACACCGAATAACCAAAACAACTCTATCACAACCCCAACAAATCGCCCACAAAAATGATGAATTCGACACTTCCACAACACAAATAACGTTGACCTAAGATGACCAGAAGCTGATAACAGACAAATTTTCTGCTCAGTTACCCAGAGTAGGTCGCGATAAATAACCCCTACCCTTCCCACTGATAATAAATAAGCAATTCCTTTGCAATAATTCGCATAAAACTAATGGCTTGAAAACGTGACAACTCAAGCGAGAACTTGCGATAAAAGTAATCAAAGTGTCGTTAAAATTATTTTAGTACGCCATCATTTGGGAACAATCCCTATACTCGTTCTGCTGATGAGTGAAGATAAACTATATTTACTGGGTGCCGTTCATAGGTTATGGGGCTAGTTGCTGGTGTATCGTATGTACCCTCAAATATTAAGGCGGTACCCCGAGCAAAACACCGCGCAAGCCGTTTTTTGTGCTGTTTTTAGGAGCTATCTAATCGTTATTTAAAAATAAATATCAATTAATAAAAATACATTAAAATTCGACATAATATTGATTCAAAAATGGTAGATTTTTTTTTTTTTATATGTTGTATATATTTCACTAATCTCCTTCCAAAAAAACATAAAAATGAGAAATAATTATTGATATTATGCATCTCCTCGTAAAGTGTTCATTAATTATTTTTTGTACTAACACTAATGGATAGACAATTTAATAACGAACATTTTTGTAGAATTATTTTTTTCAAAAGACCAAAATTCGATTTTATAAAGATTTTATTCTAAAATCTGGGCGTATTCACTACTGTAATTCATGCACCACCAGTGCCGCTAGACCAATAGGAATGCTCATATCTCATGCCGATTTTTTGGTCAGGGTACCGTCTTAAACAAAAAATGTACATCTATCATGATTTATTGCATGTTGTAGGTTCAGGTTATAATAGGGAATACACATGAAAAATTATAACATTTATATAAACAAATACTAGAGGAGCTTGTGGTTAAATAATAACAGCCGCACTGGTCAATCATCAAGGTTAAGCAACGCTTGACGAGATTGGTTCATGGATGGGTGACCATATCATCATACCGAGTTTCCTCCGTGCCTCGGAAAGCACGTTAAGCCTTTGGTCTCGGCTGTCATTTGAAGATCTTTGACAATCGTTACGGGTAGTCAGAATCTTGAGATCTGACACCAGTCTTGCCAAGGGGTATGGTGTTACCCAGTTACTGGGTTGTGGAGGTCAGATAGGTAGTCGCTCCATGTAAAACACTGGTACTTAGTTGAATCCGGTTAGACTGGAAGCCGACCCCAGTGAAGTTGGAAAAAGGCTAGGCAGATTGATTGATACATACAAATACTAAAATAGAATAATAACATAATAAAAAATACAAAATTGATCATAAACCAAACGAGATATAACAATATAATGAAATATATCTGTCCCTCTCTATGAAAGCGCCGTTTTCTATGGCATTTGTATGAGCGTCGCAAAGACCTTATACGTATTTCTGTAGTAAGAAGTATAAGGTCTTTGGAGCGTCGTGCTCTCCGACGTAAGATGACACGTCGGACTTCTCTTTCTAATTCTCAACTTTTATGCTTTATAACTTCGCCTCTGATCAAGATAATGAAAAAAAAAATAGATTTCTTTCATATTTGTTACATTTAGCAATTTTGATTTTATTTAGCAAATCAAAAATTACATGCATATTCCCTATTATGTGTGTAGATATGTATGTTTGCTAATCACGCCACAGTTGCTAAATGGATTTTGATGAAACTTGGAACACGGATGAGCCATGTCCTGGATTATAATATAGTATACATTGTATCCCGGTACTATGTTCCCTTTCCCTTGACCTTATAGGTGATGTTCTTCAGAAAGGCGAAGTGCGCAGTACCAATAACCGACGTGTGTGTATGACTAGATGTATGAATGTGTGTGAAGCAAAAGAAGTTTGTAAGGATCGTAGCAGGTGACGTTCTGTAGTTTCTGCCTACCCCCATGGGAAAAAGGCATGAGTTTATGTATGTATGTATGTATGTTCCCTTAGTATATTAACTGTCGGAGTTGACGCGAGATGAGCCGCTGTCAAACAAAAGCTAGTATTGTATCCTTCAATAATCCCACAAAAAATACTCACCTATTATTATTCTTTACAATATGTATTTTCAGGCTAATAAACATACAAAAATTTCAACGAATTGGAAAGATAAAAAATATTTTCTGGATTCTCACATTCGCAAAAAACATTACAATCATTCGTTATGTTTGAAAGCGATAATACTATTAAAGTATTGAATTTAAAAACACGTTTTTCACAGTAATTATGTATTTTTTATTAGTATACGTATAGTGTTTCAGTTTATAAATGAATTTAAAAAAAATGCTAGTGGTGAAAACAAAGGTAATAACGAAAAAAAAATATATTCAGTGTTTTTGCAGTTTCGGGTTATATATTATTTAAAATGCTTTTTTTTAAATAGAGGTGGAAACATAATTTTACTCTAGATAATGGTGGTTGGTTCACGAGTGAAATCGAGGAAGTTAAGTAGGGAAACTTCTGACTCGCGCCGCTGAACCCGAACGAACACTCAACGCTCAGTAATTTTACTTTGCAATAAATAAAAATAAAAATAATGTTTAGGGTTCCGTACCTGAAGAGTCCAAACGGAGCACTATTGTTTTCACTCACATGTCTGTCTGTCCGTCGTCTGTCACACAATTTTGTTCCGATTTTTTTTTTTTTTTCCCTTTGACTTATGAAATTGAAATTTGGTGATCATGTTTATTATTACGTATATTTTACAAAAGAACACAATAAAAACCTTTTTACGGAACCTTAAATGTGCGAAGTCAGACACGCACTTGGCCGGTTTTTTTTTAAAGCTGTCTAGACTTGCAGTTCCAGCCACAGTATTTTGCTATTGTAAAAATATGCTTAAAAATCCTCACTACGTTTGATGATAGATAATGTTGTGTTTTCTTAGGTCTTTTTGGTGAAAGACCTTAGAAAACCCAACAACAAGGCAACTATTCCCTAACCTACCCAACCCAAGGTTATCCTAAGGTTTAGCTAAGGTTTTCCTAGGAGCAATACTTGTAGTTCTTGTCATAAAGGACTCTCTCATTTAAATGATTTCATCAAGGCCTTTGTATCAAATGAATTTTAAAATTTTCAAGGACTTTATGATTTGTGTAACCCTACTCCAAAAAAACAAAGTATGAACTTAATTTCGCAAATTCAATTGTGTCTGTTTGTATTCATAGCCCAGTCGCGAACATATAATATACATTCTTAACATAGAGTGCGATGTTCATATTCATAGGCAATTTCGTTGGGTTTATGTGCGCGTTTAACTCGATACTCCTGTAAATAGTCGTAAATTCATGGTGGCCGTACGCGCGCCATATCGAAGATCGTTCCAGAGTGTACGTCAAATATTTGTTTCATTTTTTCGTTTTCACGAAACAGTTTTCAAATTTATGACACTCGACTTGTCTAGTGCCCTGGCCCAAGGGGCTTAACCTGAAATGGACACAGCCGCCGCCGAGGAAAATATATTTCCAAGTTTACTGGTCCATAAATAACCGTGGAGTGACAGGGCGATGATAAACTCGCAAGCAAGAGTTCATCTCGCGTCCGTTACTGAATATTGAACGAACACAAGCCTAATGTAATGCGCCGGCCACACATATAATAATTGTGCTAATTACCAATGTGTGGAAAGCCAGTCACGCGGCTAATTGTACGGATCACGGCACCAATGATCTATATCATTTTAGATACCTGTTTAAAGCTGTTCCATGAATGAATGACGCATTTATTCACTAATAAATAACCTTCATTTAGGATTGATTTGATTTCAGCAATTATTTATTTATTCAAGAGGACATCTTATAACAAAAACCGGCCAAGTGCGAGTCGGACTCGCGCACGAAGGGTTCCGTACCATTTTCGTAAAAAACGTTAAAAAAATGACGTTTGTTGTATGGAAGCCCCCCTTAAATATTTATTTTATTTTGTTTTTAGTATTTGTTGTTGTAGCGGCAACCGATATACATCACCTGTGAAAATTTCAACTGTCTAGCTATCACGGTTCATGAGATACAGCCTGGTGACAGACAGACAGACAGACAGACAGACAGACGGACCGCGGAGTCTCAGTAATAGGGTTCCGTTTTTACCCTTTGGGTACGGAACCCTAAAAACAAACTTACAACAGGCGGCCTTCTCGCGATCCGCGTACTCTTCCAGGCAACCGAGAATGGAAAGAGACAGCCTGGACACAATATGGACTTGGATTATGGACTTTGCACTTGGTGCAAATTTTTCAACAAATAATTAATTTATTAAGAAAGTAGGTACTAAATACAAAAAAAAACATAAAAACATAAATAAATACATACAACTAATATACAGACAAGAAAACAATTCAGCTTAAACAAGATTATGAGCACAGTGACAAGTGTGCTCCTTCACAAGTCGCTTAAAAACAGGCAGTGATTGCGCGCGCTTTTTAGTCACTGGCAATACATTCCATAGACGAGTGGTCTGGACAGTAAAAGATTTGTCTAGGAAGGAAGTGGAATGTCAATTATGACAAAGGTAAACAGGTTTTGCCCGCAAATGTTATTTAAAACATCATAAATAACGTGCAGCTCTGCAACTAAGTTTCGTTTAACATTTATTCAAATGTCAGCGTCTGTTTCGCCGAAGTACGAGCGCAACTCTTAATAAGAACGAACCCAAAATGTATAAATGAATTTGTTTACAATGTTGGCGAACAAAGATAGCGCAGTCAAACAATCCGAGCAAAGCTATGAACCGATCAAAATAAAACTATTTCGACTAAAGTTAGTTTTTAGGGTTCCGTACCTAAAGGGTAAAAACGGGACCCTATTACTAAGACTGCGGTCCGTCTGTCTGTCTGTCTGTCACCAGGCTGTATCTCATGAACCGTGATAGCTAGACAGTTGAAATTTTCACAGATGATGTATTTCTCTTGCCGCTATAACAACAAATACAAAAAACAGAATAAAATAAATATTTAAGTGGGACTCCCATACAACAAACGTGTTCTTTTTGCCATTTTTTGCGATAATGGTACGGAACCCTTCGTGCGCGAGTCCGACTCGCACTTGGCCGGTTTTTTATTTAACGCAACGGATGTATTTTGCAGCTTGCCAAAGAAACGGAGTCCACTGGAAATCTGCACTAAATACTGTTTTCAAGTAAAGTTCCTTTGTCTTGGCACTCTTTGTTTACTCTACAATTGAGACTGGAACAATACAAAAAGGTCCGAAATTCGCTAACAACCTAAGCCCCAGTAGAAGTTTTAATTGCTTCGGTATAAGTCCACACATAAGCGTGGTTGGTGCTGGATCGGACAAGTTCTCTAGAAGAACCTAGCCCGATCCCATTTGCCTAAAATGCTAGGCCACTTTAACTTGTGACTGGTGGGGACTTGGCAGATAAAAGGCGTGATTCCGTTTGGATCTTGAGACTATTCGAATAGTATTGTTACTATTCGAATAATCTATTCCTGAGGCACAGGCTCTGTTGACTTGGCAATGCCTTGGGGAGGCAAATGTCTAGCTGTGGACATGTTTCGGAGAAAATAATGAGGAACAGTCTAACGTTTCAAAAGATTGAAGGCATAGCATTCTTTCGAACCATGTGTATCGTAGATAATCAAGGACTAAGGGACTATTGTGCATTTTGGCAGCTCTCCCTGCCTGCTATAAACAACATATTGCGTTCGATAAATCCGTTCGCCAAACCTGTGGGTGATGACAGTACCCTTTTGAATCCTTTATTGCAGGAACAGTGTCAATCCTTTAGTGCAGGGCGCACGGTTGGCGCAGTGGTTGAGTGATTGACTGCAGCGCTGCGTGTCGCGGGTTCGATTCCCGCACGGAACAAATATTTGTATGACCTACAGATAGTTGTTCCGGCTCTGGGTGTTTGTGTATGTGAGTTTATATGTTTGTAAAACGCACCCACGATACAGGAAGAAATTCCTAGTGTGGGGCAACGTTTTTTTTAAATAGAATAGAATAGAAATAGAATAGTACGTAATAGTACCTAGTACCTACCATTTTTAGTAGACATTCACAGAAATATCACTGAGTCTAACTTACCTTCGTATCCAAAAAAATAATACTAAAAATCAATATCAATCAATACATATAATAAATCTGTGGAAAAGTCATTTTTGTACATCGAAAAGATTTTCAAAAAATAGCAATCGTGTTAAAAGATAACCAACAGAACCCATTTGTAGCATTTTCGGATTTTTTGTCTGTTTTCGGTTTGTCTGTTTAGTTGTGCACGCGTCATATAAAATGTACGAAGCCTATGTAGATAACTTTTATACATACCAATTGTGCGTATTTTGAAGTATTACTTAGTTTTTGTTTCATCACAAACGGTTTACTCTATCGAAAGTAAATGTTAAAGAAGTAAAATATCACAACATACGCAGTTCAGATACTAGGAAAGTTGTACTCTATAATCGATAGATGGCGTTGTGCATTTGACGTAATTTTCTGAATGGCAGTGTAAAGATTCTCCGCGGAAGAATGACCCTAGAAGAAGTCGTTAGGTAGGAAAAGTAGGGTAGGCAAAAATCTAGAATGGTACAGTCACCGAATCAATGCTTACGTACGTATTGTTTAATGTTATTATTTTGTTATTACTTTAATAATCGATATGGTAAACATTTTATATGTATTTCATTTCAATTTACGCTTAATTTTGTGCTTTGCGACACAGAACCATCAATTTGGTAGAATCTTGGCACAGCAAGATTTATCGAATATTCAATCGACCAAGATTAATGGAATTTCTTAAATTCTTAGAAGAAGCAAGTTATGTCCACCAAGTGACACAATTATTATGAGAACAGTACAGTTATACAAATAAAAACAAATTTCATTGAAAGATTTTATTACATACATTTTAGGTAGGTACTTTTTAATTTTTTATTGACATTGAAATTTTAATTTTCTCTTATTTTATATGATTAACAGTTTAGTTTGGAGGTAGTGTGGATGGTTTAATCTGCTATTATTGAGCATAAAAGCAGTGATTATTAAAACTAGTTAGTCTATTATGTGTATAGAAAGGGTTTATTGTCAAAGATATTTTAGGCAGGTTATTTATTCATATTTAATTAAATATACTTGACTTACTTTCTTGATGGAAACGAAGCCGTGGGCATCACTAGTCTATACCAATATGATAAAGAGAAAATATTTTTTTTGTTGTTTGTTTGTTTGTACCGAATAGGCTTCGAAACTACTGGACCGATTTAAAAAAATCTTCACCTATGTAAAGCTACATTATTTTTTTTATTTGTGATGTGTTTGCTCTTGACTCTAGTCTAGGTCAGAGGTGACAGAGACAGAGTCTACGATGGAGTGAGCTTAGCTGATTCTCAAGTATATAATTTTGACGGGCGCGAAGCCGCGGTGGTCAGCGAGTATACAATATATAGCGTTCGTGTTGAGTATAAGGTCTTGGGTTGATGTTGTCTCATTTGATGGCAATAGCCTGGCCCCCTATTATCAGAGGACTTGAAAACAACAGCTCTGCAAACCCTTTCGAAAATACAGGCGTAATGTTTTGTTATGTTACTCACAATATTTTTTATGATATTTGTTAAGCACCAAATCAATCATGCTACTAAATCACTGTTCCAAAATCACGACTCTAATAAGCTCACACAACCCTTGAAATAACAAAGTATACGGACGTCGCAGGTGTGGTACAGCAATAAATTCCTAAGTAAATAACTAGTGCATTTATTAACACTAATAAACTTGGTAACAGTACCTCATCGCCTTTACGACGCCGAATGAGTTTTGCAATTGACGTACAGAATTACTAGGTACGGTATTCGCCGTTCCTTGTAACAGTGCCAACCGCGGAACGTTTTGTTATGAACTGTTACTTTGTTGGAACCGCACTGCTACTGGCAGTTATGTGGTTTGAACTTCCAATGCGAATGTTTGTCTCGTGCGTGAAACTTTTGTGGTGCATGTGTGGTTATGAATATGTCTGAAACGCTTTTTTATTATAAAAATAGTGTAGGTATTTTATTAGCATGTCTTTTTGGCCACATCACAATGGGCATCATCAGAAAGATTAAAGTCACCCAAAGGGCAATCGAATTAGAAATTTATAGATCCGCAAGAGAACCAGGTTTACCGACATAGCCCGAAGAATTGCCAAACTTAAGTGGCAGTGCACATTGCTTGCAGAAAGGATGGCCGATGGGGCAGAAAAGTTCTGGATAGGCGAGTGCGAACCGGAAGATGTTGCGTTGGAATGAGACCTGATGAAGGTTGCGGGGATCCGCTGGATGCGGGACGCACGGGACCATTCCATGTGGCGACGCTTGGGGGAGGCCTATGTCCAGCCGTAGACGTCTTTCGGCTGATATGATGTCTTTTTGTGCGGTTGCCAGAAAAACATAAATATTTTTGTCTAATCGAAAATGTCTCTAAAGTTTTCAGACTTTTGCGTCTATTTTACCAATTTTACAACATTATAAACAAAAACAATCTTCAGAAGTTTTACCAGACAATCATTATTCTTAGTTCATCTATTAAATTACTCTGAAAAAGACGGCTAACCCAAAAAGGTTTTTCAACGAGTTATTCTAAAGTTATTCAATCTTTTCCAATCACTAGTGTCCCAATTAAAATTATCTTTGCCGTCATTCTACTTTAATAACATTGGTAAAAGATAAAAGATCTTCAAAAGACCAATCAATTGATAATGGATCTCTCTCTGTCAAAATCTGGACTAATACCTTTGGAAACGTTTTATCATTTTGAAAGTTTTCAATCGTACATATTTTATGATAACAAATCCATTTATTTAATTGTGGTTTTAACTTTTATTTTAATTCAATGGGACAGATGGACCGATCTCTGTTCGAGTGGCTCTTTTCAATTATCTAAATTTTCAGGTTTCAGGACTAATATCTGAATCTAAGACGAAAAGTTAAAGAATTTATGTTTACTTTAACTTTGCGTTTGTACATTTAAAGGTCATGGAGGGCTTCACACAAGGTTTACCGATGATCTGTTGAGGGCACCAAGAGTCCGCTGGATGAAAGGACCAGAAAACCAGTCATTTGGCGACGCTTGGCGGAGGCATGTCTCACAGTAAACGTCTTTTGGCCCGTAATACATTTTAATTTTTATCTAAATAAAAATGTAAAAAAGGTACCTAATAAACAAAAACCAGATGTATCCTCCGACTGCACAGCATTGTTTACATCTTTTTAGTTCGCTTTTTAAGCAGTCTGGTTTTTGATTTTTTTAATTAACTTTTTTTATTTATAATTTTTTAGTTTTTTTTTTATGTTGGTACTTTTAACCATATAAGTGTCATATATTTTTGAAATCATCTCTTAATTTTTGATACCCTACAGGACGGGTTTGGAACAATAAAAATTTGACCGCCACAATGGCGCCCAAAATCCGCCATTTTTCTATTTTCCAATTTTAATGTAGCCAGTGACACTCGCAGGGGTAAAACGAATTGATTGGCGTAAGAACCATCAAAATCTGCCAACGCGTTCCACATAGGAACAAACAAACATACGTGGGACACTCAGAAAGTTTTGCGAAACTAAAAAAAAATGTTCTATACGTACATATATTTTTATTAAATCTTTTCAAAGTACTTTCCACCAGCCTCTATACAAAGATTCATGCGCCTAAACCAGTTTTCAAAACACTTTTTCCAGTCCGCCGCAGACACCTCGTTTACAGCCTGCTCGAACGCAGCCAGCGCATCTTCCGGCGACGAAAATTGTATCCCTTTGAGCTGATTTTTTATTTTTGGGAATAAAAAGAAGTCACACGGTGCTAGATCAGGGCTGTAAGGAGGGTGACCCAGGAGTTTGACTGGCGTGCTGTCCAGGAAGTCCCTCGTTTTGAGTGCGGTGTGCGCAGGTGCATTGTCGTGGTGGAGCAGTAGCCCGCGGAGCCCTGTGTTTGGTCGCTTGTTGCTTATAACAGAGAAAACTTCTGGCAAACATTTGGTAGTATACCATTCGGCATTAATGCTTCTTTGATCCCGTAAGGGAATTGATACCAAGTGGCCAGTCAAATTAAAAAAGCTAGCGATCAAAATCTTACCCCCGCTTCTAGATCGCTTCACTTTGGTAGGCGTTGGCTCATTTTGAAACACCCAAACAGTCGACTGGCGCTTGGTTTCTGGGTCGTATTGATAAATCCAGGACTCATCACCTGTAACGATGTCGTAAACACGCCGAGACGAGCCTGCTTCAAATTTGTTAAGCATATCACGGCACCATTCCACCCGGGCCTGCTTCTGAGCATCGGTGAGGTTGTGCGGCACCCAGCGTGATACTATCCTCCTCACGCGAAGATGGATGTGTAGAATCTCGTGAACGCTTCCCGATCCAATCTTCAATATGTGTTGAATCTCCTGATATGTAATTCGCCTATTGTCTTGGATTAAATTTTTCACTGCTAGCACGTTTTCTTCGGTAACAGCCGTCAAAGGGCGACCGCTTCTTTCGTCATCCCCCAAAGTTGGTCGACCGCGCTTGAATTCGTTATACCAACGATACACGGTTGCCTTGGAAGGGCCTTCATCCATGAATGCCATTTGAAGTCTATCGTACGATTCATCCGGTTTTAGGCGACACTTGAAATCGTATAAAATCATAGCTCTAAAATGTTCCCGGCGCAGATCCATATTTCAGTGAGACACAATACTTTGAATTAACTCGCAAAAAATGTGGAGGGAAATTTTGAAATTGGAACTTACTTATTTTTACTTATAAATAATCATATTTTCGAAAAACATTATAACTGGCCAGTCTCCCATATATAAAAACTTTTTTTCGCAATACTTTCTGAGGGGCCTGGTACATACATATACATAGACTGAAAATGTCAAACTGTTTGTAGGTGATAATCTTAGCAAGTACAACAGTACTTTCTTTATTTCTTTCAAATGCTATTTTATATCCCGAAAAAATGCACGGTCCCTGTGCGTTCCGCGAGACTGAAGTTCCAGAAAAATCTACTTTTACTATTGGCCCCGCAGCAACAAACTTTTCTCATTTGAAATATACCTTAGCCTCGATCTCCCTAAACACGGTTCCTATGTAAGATATGTCCGATCATTGTACTGTAGACACAAAGAGATGAGCACGAACCTCAAACCGCCTCGGTGGACATGAATTAAAGATGCAGCGTCATGTATCTGTCATTAAAGCTGCGTCAGATACCCACCTACTATTGTTGAAGGGCTCGTGTGTTTGTTACGTACCAATTGGTGTGGGAGAACTGAAGCTCTATAACATATGTAGGTACAAGGACTGTGTATCAACAGATATACTTAGTGAATAGGTATTCGCCTGATCATTAATACAGTTTCATTTTAAGTACCCAGCCTCCTCAAAAATCATGAGTACCTAAATAAAACCAACAAAAAACCTAAAAACAGCTTAATTTTCAAAATATTACTGAAAGATACAAAACACATCACTGAGACTTTAAACTAGTGACGTTTTACCTACAAAAGTACCGCGATAGAGATTCGAAAAAATAATAATTAAAAATAACAAAAACCCGACTGCTTTTTTTATTTACAACTTTTTTGTAATATTTGTTTTGAATTAGGTACATTTAAACATATAATCACCTTTTAAAACCCTTCATTTTGATACGCCACATGATAAATTTGGGAGAAAAAAAATTGGCCCCGCATTATGGCGCCCAAAATCCGCAATTTTTCTATTTTTCAATTTTGATGTAGCCACTTGCAGGGTTAAGATTAATCGATTGATGTAAGAATCATTAAAATCGGCCAGCGCGTTTAGTCTCTAGAACACCACATAGGAACAAACATACAGACATACATACATACATACAAAGACTGATAAACACATTACCCTCCTTCGGCAGTCGGGTAAAAATGTTAAGAATGTATTAGACTGCCAAGCGCTATCCAAATGTCACGTGACCACTCCTTAATACATTTGGCATTTTAGCCATCGCTGTCGGTTATGGAATGCAAGTAAACTTTGTCTAAAGCCTCTGGTGCCACTGTCACCTAAGGAAGAATTGACCCGAACACCACATACTGTGGCATTACAAAACAAAAAAAAAACTACTTAACGCCAAGTTAATACATAAAAAAATAAAATAAAAAAAAAAACACAGAAAATATATAAAAGAATACAAAAAGTGTAACGTTACGTATAGCGTCGGAGAGCTATACGTAAGCCACGTTAATAAAATTAAGATAAAAAGGTTAAAATTAAATTAAAGCTATGAAAATTAAAAAAGGATATAGAGTACAAAACTATGGTCAGCTTCTCACGACATGGGCAGCTATCCAGGCAGCAGCTCGGGCAGGAAGTCGTGGAATGCCCGAGGTAGGCAGGTGATCAGGCAGCAACGACGGACATGCAGGCAATCGGGCAGGTAGGCAGGTCAGCAGACACCACGGGTAGGTGGTCAAGGCAGGCAATCAGGCAGGTAGGCAGTAGAATAGATAGCAGGATGGATAAACAGGCAAACGGGTAAGTACGTAGGCCCCGAGGGGTGTGGAGGCCGGCTATGGCTCAATACGCCAAACAGCGAGGCCTTTGATGCCACGAGATGGCCGTTGAGGGTAAGTTTCCAGGAAATAATGCTCTCGGGAACCACACATAATATATATTAAATTGGAGCACTTCAAATAATAATAGTTTTACATAAGCTGATAATTCACCGTTTTAAGAGTTTCAGAATAGAAAATAAACTTCGTATTCTAGTACACCGTATAACCCATCCCTGGCGTTCAGACCAGATCTCTAGACTAAAAAGCTGAAGCCCGTTTTTCACTCGTTCTGTCATCCCTTCTAAATTTCAAATTAAAATCTCAATAAGACCAGAACGAATAAAAAACGGCTTTACAAAGGCGGGTCAGTCTGCGCTGACCTTACAATAATGTACAACTAGCTTAAGGAAAGGTCTAGGTAGTCCATGGTACCTATGGTATGTCTATGGCTTTAAGAAAATAAAATAGACAGACAGATGTCATGTCAGATGAAAATATCAGAGTATAAAAAATTCCATAATTTTGTAAATAAGTAATACAAATTAAGTTAGAGAATATAAATCAACCAGAAATAACTAAAAGTATGCTTTACAGGTAATAAGAATATCAAAGAATACTTATAAAAGAGTTACAAAAATTGATACAATATCAAAATATATGAAGATGGTTTGTAGAGTGTTATGAAACGTAAGTAGATGTGGAATAAATACCACAAAAGGTAAAACTCACTATTAAAATACAGAAAAACCGCAGGTATCAATACCAAGCTGGTTATTTTATAATTATATCGACGGTTTTAACAGCTGTTAAAAAATATCAATAATTTGGTTGAAAATTTCAATGCAATGAATTTATTCTGTGAAAGACATTCTTGCAGCAGATAATTTTTATCTTCCATTTTCTTGTCAAACGAAATTTGAAAATTTGAATCGTGTAACCGACCAGTTTGTCAAATAACAAAAACGGCCAAGTGCGAGTCGGACTCACGCACGAAGGGTTCCGCACCATAATTACAAAAAACGGCAAAAAAATCACGTTTGTTGTATGGGAGCCCCACTTAAATATTTATTCTGTTTTTAGTATTTGATTATGGCGGCAAAAGAAATACATTATCTGTGAAAATTTCGACTATCTAGCTATCACGGTTCATGGCTCGAATTCAATGTTTATGTCACCGACAATCCCATATGACATAATAAGAGCAATTAAATCACTTAAAAATACAAAAAGTTATGGGTACGATGAGATTACTACCAGTGTTGTTAAATATGTTAGTGATGTTGTTGCTGGACCTCTAAGTCATATTGTGAACTGTAGTGTTGAATCTGGTGTATTCCCCAATAGCCTAAAAACCGTAGTAATAAAACCTTTACATAAAAAAAATAATAGAGAAGAAATGTCCAATTATAGACCAGTAGCATTGATCCCAATATTCTCTAAGGTATTTGAAAAGATTATTTATCAAGCAATGGATAGATTTTTGAGTAAATATAATATATTAAGCGAGGAACAAATGGGGTTTAGAAAAAATAAAAATATTAATATGGCAATATATAATCTCTTAACTAATATTATGACAAATGTTGACAATAAAATTCCTGTATGTGCAATTTTGACTGATATGACTAAGGCATTCGACTACGTAAACCATGATGTCCTTTTAAAAAAACTTCACGCCTATGGTATAAGAGGAAATATCCTAGATCTAATCAAATCATATCTTCGAGGCCGAATGCAATACACAGAAATAACAAGAGTATGCCTAAAAACTAAACGTGAAATTAAATATACTTCAGATTGTAGAGAGGTCAAACATGGCGTACCACAAGGTAGCGTTCTGGGACCACCGTTGTTTCTCTTATACATTAATGATTTACCCCGTCAAACACATCACCCTATGGTGTTGTTTGCGGACGATAGTACTGTGATAGTTAAATGTTCGGACTTAAAAGAATATGAAAGTGAGATTAACAGCACATTAGAGAGTATCATTAATTGGCTTAACATGAATAACTTAAATTTACAAAAAACGAAAGTTATGCATTTTTACCAACGGATCAGTCCCGCTAATTTAACTGTCGGCTATAGTGGGCAAAAGGTTGACTCAACAAACGTAGCGAGATTCCTGGGAATCTTAATTGACAGCAATCTGACTTGGAAACCTCAATCTGAGGACGTGTGTAAAAAATTGAGTAAATTAGCGTATGTTCTGCACAACTTATCACATAAAGTAAGCCATACTACACTTTTAACAGCTTACCATGGTTTGGTTGCATCAATATTGAGGTTCGGAGTAATTTTCTGGGGCAACTGTAGCGAGAGGGAGCAGATTTTCAGGGCTCAAAAGCGCTGCATAAGGTCAATGTCAAGTTTAAAAATAACTGAGAGCTGTGAGCCTGTGTTTAGGTCAATGAAAATACTAACCTTCCCGTCTCTATACATATTGGAAGTGTCAATTTTTGTTAGATCGAATTTAAATTTATTTCCGACACTAGCCAGCATTAGATTACGCTCAGATCCTTTAAGACTACAATATAATAAGTTACTACATACAGGAAAATATAAAACAGCACTATTAAGAAAGAATATTATGTCAATGGGGCCTATCATATATAATAAAATTCCGCATAATTTAAAAAATCACCCTATTCGTATATTTAAAACTAAGTTGACTACATTACTATTGGAAAAATGTTACTATTCTGTTAATGACTTCCTGAATGATAAAGATTTTTAAGTGTTACTTAAATTTTCTTATAATTGACATTTTTAAATGATTATATTTTTTTTATAATTCCTATTTATGCTTTTAACATTTTTTTTTTTTTTTTATTATTGACATTTTCATTTTTTTTTTTTTTTTAATCGACTATGTATGTGACATTTTAAATGATATTTTTTTTTTTGTAATTCTTAGTTATTGATTCGTAATTGACTGTGTATGTGACATTTAAGTTGTTTGTGATTTTTTATTTTGTTGTCTGATGCCTTGTTAGATAATAAGTCAATGACAATTATTGTATTGTACCTTCAAGAAATAATGTTTTTGCATGCCGTAAGGCAGAATGTAGCGGAAACACCCAATTCTGTACCATCTCAAACTTGTACCTACATTGCTGGCAAATAAACAATTCTGATTCTGATTCTGATTCTGAGATAGAGCCGACCAAATCGACAAATGACAAATCTTGTAGCACAATGCTACAATACATAAGTATGCTAAGCAAGACTACCTACAAAGTCACCAATATATGTA